>JBBPDA010079138.1:0-12324 GCA_037974385.1 Arnoldichthys spilopterus | reverse complement strand
CACCACTCTCAGTGTTACTCTATGCAATGCGAACGCTTGATTGTTTCCTCTGTCCTGGAAGTCGCTTTGGATAAAAGTGTCAGCCAAATGAATAGATGTAAATGTAAATGTACGTTTTTGCAGCATTAGCGGTTAGCTGTGCAGCTGTTTTTTTATGTTTTAGCATGTGTACAGGTGACTGAGCTCACGTCCTACAGTCAGGTGCTCTGTATTTAACGGACACATGATGTTCACTGCAGTTATTGAGGAATGTCCAGTGAATAAGCAGAGATGGTAGCCGGTGTATATTTAGAGCAAAGCGTCAAGTTGACAGCTGTTCCTGCTTACGTGGTTCAGCAGTTACATTCTGGCACATACAGAACTGGTGTTCTATAAGAAGCCATTCCCTGCTCCTCAAACGTGCACATATTTGAACGACTCCTTAAAAAATCCCACTCTTACTACTTAGAATTGACTTTTACCTGTCCAGCGTTTAGGAGATGCAACACATTGTTAATCTGCTTCACTTGAAAAAACCTGCAGTTTTTGTTGGGGGCGTTCAGCAAAAACAAACCTAGGCAGCATCGCAAATTAGCACCTGCCAGTCGTCAAATGTGGGTAAAAACCTTTGTTGGCAAATAAATGGGGTCAGTCAAAATAGGTTGTTGTAGAAGCTGACCTGCTTGAACACTTTCATCACATAAGTTGATTGTATACATTTTGCAATGTTTTGGTTTGACCCTTTTTGTGCGCTGTTGCCATAGCTCATCACAAGAGACAAGACAGTTTTTGACACCAGGAACAACCAAAAAGAAAAAAAATGAGATGACGTGAAAGTGACTATTTGTCATTGTGAACACACTCAAGCACCGCAACGAAACGCGACCTCTGCATTTAACCCGTCACACGTGGAGCAGCGGGCAGCTACCAACAGCAGCCCCTGGCTGGGACTTGAACCTGCAGCCTAACCACTAGGCCCCCACTGCCCGCATACATAATAAACCTTTAATTCCATGGACCTTGTCATAAAAAAATCTGTTATTATTGCAAAGAGTCTGCTGTGTGTGACTGTGAGTGTGTAGTAGAAAGTGCCATGCAGGTATTATTATTTTTATACTGACTGGTATGTACGCAAGTTCCAAAAAAAAATGTTTTCAGTCTCTCTGTGGCTTTTTATTTTTATTTTAATAAATGAGTATGATGAGGTGAAGTGAAGTTTATTGGGTTGCATCATTAAAGATGGATACCACAGAGTTTGGTGCTCTGTTAAAAACACTCTTTAGTGAACCATGTTTAAAGGGTTCAACATGTGTTAAAAGGCCTAATGCAATATACATTTGGAATAGGTTCTACCTCTATGGACTGAGTCAGATTACACAGGTGATCAGTAACAATAATGTAAAGAAAATAAGTGAAAGCACCACAATGAAATGTGACCTCCTAATTTAACCCATCACACGTGCACACGTGGAGCAAGGGAAACTCGGTGGCTCCCAGGCCCAGACTTGGAACACCACTGCCCCAATATTTAACAGTGGCTTAATCTTATCCTCAGTGGAGATACCTGTAGTTTACAATCCTAAACACAATCCAAACCATAGGAAAGGTGTCAGTTAGTATGTTTATATATATATATATATAATGTGGTTTAATCTTGGGCAATATCCCCCTTTAAGTGTCACACTATAATTGTACATTGGCTGTGCCATTGATGTCAAATATGGCATTTATGTATGTAGAGGGTCCATGATTACCACTCACCAATCTCCAGAATGCAGGTAGATTTGCTGAGCATCCACCACATTTTGATCTACAGACACCCTGTTTCTGTCCTTTGCCAGATTTTGATGCAATGGTCTTTACAGAATGTGTGTCTACTCTTCCATCTGACCGTAATTGTAACCAAGCAATGAATTATTGACAATAAGAGGCGGAGAAGAGGCGGTTCTTCACTGAATGGAGGGAACTATCACTTTTTTGGCCGTCTATTATTTTGGCTGGAAAAAAAACGAAACCTGTTTGGCTTGTGTGTCTATGACAGTAACAAAAATACAATAAGCTGCAGCGTTGAGCTCACATCCCCAGGCACTCCAGTATCAGTCACAATGATTGTGTCAGCATGGCTGAGCGGTCTAAGGTGCCAGACTGTGGTCTCCAAATGGAGGCATGGGTTTAAATCCCACTTTCTGACCGAAAGTTCAGGGCAGTAGAGGCTTAGTGGTTAGGACCTTGCCCTTGGGACTGGAAGGTTCCGGTCCAAATTCCTGGCCTAGACATTACTGAGGTACCCTTGAGCAAGTTACCGTCCCGCTACACTGCTGCCCACTGCTCCACGTGTGCACGTGTGATTGGTTAAATGGGTTGTGGTGCTTGAGTGTGTTCACAATGACAAATAGTCACTTTCACAGTATATGTCCTGCAGTCTAACCATGGCACTCTGCCCATGTAGAAGTGTACCCGTCTGAGAGAACTTGTTTGAAGACAATGGAATTAGTCATAGTAGGTTGTGGATGGTGTGCAGCACTGACAGCACACAGTCAAGAGGATTTGTGATTTATATGGAGTTGAGAACATCAGTGTACACGGTATTATATTTGTAATTACATTGTTATGAATGACATTCTATCTTAAGCTGATCTATGGCCTGTTCAAAAATAGTTTTGGTCAATAAATGTTTTTGCGTCTACCAGACTTTGACGGATCACAGAGTTGAGCCCTGGCACTAGGACGTTAACAAGCTCAGAGGCCAATCAGGCCACGTTTCATCTTTAGCTTCTGACTCTACAGTCAATAGCAAAGAGTTCCCTCACATGCAGAGTGTCCCCGAGTATCCAAACCCACAGTGTGATCGAACTATGAGAGGGCTGAATGTATGGAGCTCCATTTGCACACCCACAGAGATTCAATTTTTTGTCATTTAGACACCGGTGGCCCTGCTTTAGAAACCAAAACTACCTAGTTTTGAATACAATGATCAGCCATAACATTCAGCAAGTGAAACCGGAAAATTGGGTGAGCGCAAGAATCTGAGCCATTTTGACAGGGCCTTATTGTGGTGGCTAGAAAACATCAGGTCTCTTGGAATGTTCCAGGTATGTAGCAGTTCGTACCTACCAAAAGTGATCCAAAGAAAGACGACTGGTGAATGGTTGACAGGGTATGATTGATGGTGGTGCACTGTGTGTTCGGACACGCTTCTTCTACTGCCAGAGCTGTTTGGTGGCATGAGGGGGGAAGGCAGGTGGTGTTAATGTTCTGGCTGAACAATGTCGATCTCTCAAAATAAATACATTATGGTTAATTTTAGAAAAATACTCTTCAAAAGTGAATGTAGATTACTGCACTTTATGACCTCACTGTGCATAGCACCATCTAAACATAAATACAGGCGACAGTATAGGTGACATTCGCGCCAGGGACATGTAACATGGTCTATTTTTGAACCCCCCCATGGCCACGGTTTTGGCGGCAATACCCAGCACACAGATGACTGCCAACATCATGGGCACGAGCAGCCTCATACATGCATACAGTCATGTGGAAAAATAACCATTGTGCTAAGGATGTGTGAGTGTTTGTGGTCATGGACAGGGTTACTCTTCTACAGGGTTTCACTGATTCTGAAGTTACGACACCTGCTCTACGCTACTGCATGCACTTTAACTTGTCACTCGTGAGGATATGTTAGGATAAACCTTCACAAGTCCCAGTACCTCTAAATCTCAGCGTGTTCCAGCAGAGATCGAATCAGATCAGTGGCATTTGCTACAGATTAGTTTTTTAAGTTTGTTGGATGTTCAGTAACAATTTAGACATAATCCAGTGAAAATGGTTTACAAATAGTCATAACTTTTGCTCTGGCCAAACTAAAATTTAAACTGAAGAATCTAGAGTGGAGCTACATGAATATGCAAAGTGCCATGAATTTAATATGTTTTCACATTACTTTTCCCTCCTCAAGAAAACCCATGACGTGAGCTGGGGGACATGGATGAGTTGGCAGAGAGCGACCTGAATATATTCGTTTTTACCCCAAACTCACACACTTTCTTTTCTCAAAAAGAATCAACAGTATTGCTAAGACTGGATTAGGTAGTACTAGTCTGTTACAGGTTTACCCAACTCCGGCCTGGGCAGTGTAGCTTCCTGGAAAGTTTTGTTCCAACTGCTGTGCACCTAGGGTCTACAATATCCAAGTGCTGTAAATAATTTGTCTTATAATTGACAGTTTCCAGACCATTAACTTAATTTAGGAGTATCCACCTACTACACTGCAGCAAATTGGTGTAAGTAGATGATACTAGAAGCAGAAAACGTATTATAATGACACCTTATTCTTTCCATCAACCCCCCGCTGTCTGAATGCTTTGCCCATGTAGCTCAGCTGTTTTCTGTAGTAGTGTTCTCCTTTTGTTCTTTCTAGTTCTACATGCGTCTGGCTGTGTTGTGTTTTTGCTGAGCTTTGCAGGCACTCTCAGGATAAAGTGATGTCATGGAGATAGCTGAGGGAAAAGCGAAGCCTCAAGTTATCCCATTGCCCCATCTCTCGACTGCCAGCTGCGGCTTTCTTTTCCCTTGTAGGAGTGTGCTTTTGGTGGGGTGAGGGTGGTGAGAACAAAAAAAAAAAACAAAAAAACAGATTCAAATGCTGTGGGTAGCTTTATTTCCTGTCGCTGTGCATTGGGACCAATGTTATGTAACCGGATCACCGTCATTGTGGAGGTTGTGTGATTACACGCATGGTGCGAATAATGAAATTGATCCACTTTCTGTAGCTATGTTATTTAACAGAACATTTCAAAAGATCTAACCAATATTATTGTGTTCGACAGAATAACTACAGTCACAGGCATGAACGTCCATAAATTACAACCAGGTCTAGATTAGGTGCCATTGATTAGAACTTCTTGCAGGTAGAACCTGTCTGGTAGAACCTGACTACTTGGGTGTGGTGCCATCATGCCAAGTTCTAAAGAACTCTCTAAAGCCTTCAGAAAAAGGTCGTGAATGCCTGGGAGTCTGGAAAGGTATTTTAAAAGATTGCTGAATTGCTTGAAATAATGAATTCTACTGTAAGGAAGATAGTAACGCTTTACTGTAAGGTACCAATCATAAGGTTGCATGACATTAACCTACATAGACATTTATAAAGGCTTATTCCAACAAGCGTCCATTGTCATTACACTTTCTGGGGTGGAACTGATGAGAACTGCCTTAATGATGTGACGCTTGTTGGAATAAACCTTTATGAATGTTAATGTAGGTCAATGGCAATTGTCATAAGTCATGTCATGTAGGCTTAGGAACACTACCCCACAGTAAAGTGTTCTCAGGAAGATCATCTTCAAGTGGTGTAGATTTCAAACAACTGTCAGTTTGTCCAGGACTGGCTGCCCTAACAAGTTAAGCTCAAGAGCCGGCTGTGTGACATGAGCAGAAGTCTTCAAAAACCTTTTTGGTTACATGACCGGCAGGTAACTCTTTCACCTGTTTGTGCGAGTGCATATGTCCACAATCAGAAAGAGATTTGACCTACATGGTAGGTGTGTTGTAAAAACTGATAGCACTCAAGCACCCAAGTATGGTGAGGTTATGAAGGAGATTAAAGGAGGGTGCCGTTCACCAAGCGTTTATCCAGATACCACAGTGATTCACAAGTGTATTCACAAAAAACAGTAACACCAACAAACATTTACACATGTACAGTGATAGAAGTGTGTTGTCAGTCCGGTTCAAAACCGAATCCATTATTTCCTTTGTTTAGGGAGGAGTCCTTTGTAGAAGTCCAGCCGCTTGTGGATCTGCTGCGACCTGCGGCGTTTCCTCAACACACCCCATAACATGAAAGGGACTGTTGCGAGAAGAACAAAACAAAGAAAGGAAGAATAAAAATATAATAATAAAAATAAATGCCATAATTTAAACCGGAAGACTCGCATAAATGCAGTTCAGTGCTCCTATCAGGCTCTTAAGCATTCTTCCCAAACCTAAGCTAACAGTTATTGACTCCTTCACTGTAGCTTTTATGCTCGTGAGATGTCAAATGCACCTACGTTGCCCCCTTGTGGCCAAATAAATGCCATGCTTTATAATGTCAGGAAAACCCGAGCTCTCCAAAAAGGACATTAACACCAAGTTACAATTTGCTGAAGACCGTATTGGACAAGACCAGGCGTTTTTCTTGCTACTGTTACAGTACACATGTGTGGCATAGACCAGGGACAACGGTTCAGGAGAATAACCTCTCTGACAGTTGTGCATTGCAAAAACATATGTATCACAGTGTCAGATTCTGCATGTACACTGCTGGACATCCCTAACAAGTGGTGTAGAAGAGCGACCCAAAGTGTGACTTCATTTCATGAAGGAAGGCCACAGCAGTGATATCTGTACAACACTCATTTTAAGTAAGAGAGGAAACACCAGCCATGTGTTGAAACAACTTTCGAGCTTTTGCAGCTTGGCCAAAAATTCCAAGAAACAGCTGCAAGTAGCTTTATGTTTGTAAACAATTCCTATATTTTATTGAATGGGATTCAAAGATCGAAGTCCCTGCATTTACCATCAGTGCAGTTCGTGAACACAACCCAGTAAATGTATTCAGCGAATGTGCGTGGTATTCAGGTCAGGTGATGCAACATGGCTGCAGCTGATTAGCTACTGTGTTTTTTTTTGTTTTTTTTTGTAACTTATCTTTTTGTAATTTATCAGAACAGCCCACATGTAGTTTTATTAAAAAAAAAGCAAACAAACAAAAACAACCGTGAAGCATGGTGATGGAAATGTTATAGTTTGGAGGTGCCTTATTGCTCCAGAGCCTGAAAAGAAGAAAAGTATTTTTTGTTGTGGTTTTAAATGTTGAGTGGGATTTGGAAAGGGCAGTACATACAAGAAAACATGACTCAACTGAAGGAATCTTGCAGGGAAGGGCAGTTAAAATCAAACAAGTTGATGTCCGAGCCAGTTGGACGCTTAAGCAAAATGCCTTCTATTTCTTGTAAAGGAGGCAATATTAGCTTCTGAGGCCAGGAGTGGACTCTTTCTGCTGAAGACTAGTACACTTGATTACATTTTACTACCTTGTAATTTTGTTCAGATACGTTCCCTTTACCTGTAGGCTCTCTATTAAAGAAGGTGCGGTGTTTGCATGTTCAAATATGTTGGGAAAAATAAACCTTTAACATGACTGTACTAAAATTCTGCTAATACAAAGACTATTTAAAATATAAATGGCCATTAACAATTACACAGGAGTTATTTTTCTGTAACAATGTGAACACGCAGGTTCTCAAACTCATCCTCTTCTCTCTTCCAGATGAAACTGCAAAGTGACGTCACAGCCCAAATGTCTGAAATTCATAGGCTGAAAGGTGAGATGTGGGCAGCAGAGGGTGCTGTTTCCTAGGTTTGTTGCACTGTGCTGCTCCGGTCATCGCTTTTTGTTTCATGTGCATGTTGTATATACATGTAAATCCGGGGTATCCAGCGCCAGGCCTGGGGGGGCCAGGGTCTAACACAATTTGGTGATTTCCTGCTCAAATACACCTGCAACGGCAACACAAGCCTAAAGTTTACGTGTTTGTGTGCGTGTTTGTGTGCGTGTGTGTGTACAGAGCAGGTAAAAGAGTTGAGGCAAGAAATTATCAGGCAAGAGGACCAGCTCAGGGAGGTGAAGAAGAACAGCACCAATCTGGAGAGGAAGCTGGAGTACGAGAGGTGAGGCAGAGACTGCAGATTGTTGGAAGAAAAATAAGAATTCAAATTTTGTTTGATGTAATGTATTTCATTGTAACCGAAACGATTGTTCGTATGTTTGTGCTGTAGCCTACAGTGCGGACGCCAGATAGCACAGCTT
The DNA here is from genome assembly GCA_037974385.1 of Arnoldichthys spilopterus. Classification (NCBI taxonomy): domain Eukaryota; kingdom Metazoa; phylum Chordata; class Actinopteri; order Characiformes; family Lepidarchidae; genus Arnoldichthys; species Arnoldichthys spilopterus. The sequence continues at coordinate 4,490 of JBBPDA010079138.1, read as the reverse complement.
AAGGACGAGTATGAGGAGAGCAAGAAGACCATGGAGGAGGAAGCTGCCAAACTAAGACGGGTACCTCATTTTTCGTTGGCCCGTTGTTCTGCAAGATTGTTCCGCTTTCTTTTTCTTATTTGTTCATGTGTCGCTCTCCAGAACATGTTGGATACACGTAAAGCCGGTGCAGTGGCTGGGCAAGCCGAGGGAGGTACGGAGGTAGAAGCGGCAGGAGAACGCCACACGGAGGCCACGCGACAGCATGACAGCCCAGATCTGAAAGGTAGTGCGTAGTTGAAAGACAGACATATATTTTGGAGAAGTGGCAACGCACCAAAATTGGACTCTAGGGACTGGAGGGTTGCCAGGTTGAAATTGTACTTTAGGACCGCAACTTCTAGTATCTGTGATGCTGTCAGCGTTACATGAAGCCTCTTTATTAGGGACACCCACCTTGTACCCACAATTTGTCAATTACTGACTGTAGTTCATCTGTTTCCCTGCTTTATTTATTGTCCCCCTTTACCCCATCTATCAGTGGTAAGAACCCCCATAGGAAGGTCAGTGTGAGCGGTATTACTTCCTAATTATTTTCGGCACAGCAGTGACCCCAACATGGATGTGGCTGTAAAAGTAACTGTTAAAAAGGCAGTGAGGTTTCCCTAGTGGCCAAAATGAATCTTTAGTGATTTTGCTCTCTTTGGGTGGGTAGTTTTAACCCTCCCACTGTTGGAATAGGGGTTTCTGTCTAGTGGGTTTAACTGAACAGAAGTAAATTGTGGAGAAAATTGGGACAACAGCCCCACCTCCAACCCCATTCCCAACGGTCCATGTCTTTAGATACAAGGTAGGTACCTAATAAAGAAGGCTTGTCAGTGTAGAACTATATCACCAACTGATGATGTTGGTTTGCCTGTGTCCTGCTTAAGGAGACTATTCATAGAAACATTGCACATGTTAATCTGTGTTTCTTCTTTCCTTACCCCCCTTTAATAACAGAGGAGATGGTTAAGCCGGGAAGTGATGCTGGCATGCCTGGCATCGAGGACAGTGAAGTGGGAAAGATGGATGACGTGCACTTTGGTGAGTACTTAAGAGGACTATAAACAATTAAGAGCCTTCTGAATAAGAAAAACAGCCTTGTCTTAAGTATCAGGTTTAGGGGTAAACGCGGTGACCTCTGCCTACTCCCATGCATACCCTCTAAATATGGTTCCAAGTATTTAACAAATGTGGAACAAATGCCATAGAAAAAGTGGCAATATTGGTGTGAGATCATGGTTTGAGTGAAAACTAATGTAATTTGAAGATATTAACGTTCTTTTTTTTTACCACTGTTATAAAAGTTGGCCAGTTTAACAGTGGGGGGGGCTGATATGGTACAAAGGGTTAAAATGACACACAAAATGCATCCATACCTCCCCTTTAAGATTTACGATAAATATTACCAAAAGAATGACACAAAGCTATAGGGCTGCTTATTTTATTTATTTATTTACCTATCTAGCTATCTATGTTAGGTATAAATGCCAAAAATTTTCAGTTCATGAACTCAATGCTTTTTAATGTTGCTGCAGCCCTGAAGAAGCCAGCCATCACACAGAAGCACTCAGAACCAGCGGAGGCAGCCGCCCCACTGAAGGAAGAACGAGCGGGAGCCGGCGCAGGAGCTGGAGCCGGAGCCGGAGCATTAGCTGGGGACAATGCAGTTCACAGTCTCCCTCTGGACCGTCCAGACCTTCCCCAGGACGGAGGTGCAGGCCAAGGCATGGTTAACCGCATAGTCCCTGTTCAGCAGCAGGTGCCCCAGCCAGTGGTGGACAAGCCTGTGCTGTTTGACGAGGACAACAAGGCAGCCGTCCAAGCAGACGAGTTCGGGGAGCAGCGTCGGCAGCTGAGAGGTAAGGAATCGGTCCCAAAAGACATGAGAAGGAGACTGCTGGTCCATTGTCTACTCATCAGTTTTCACTTACTACCAGTGATCCTGCGAACTCGCTCTTTTACAGCTTCGTGTATTTATGTTCCGCCTGGGGATTCTTAAGAATGTCAGGAAGTCCGAGAGTTGCAGATGGAATATAGTTTTCATGAAGCAGCGTCTCGCGGCCCAAGTGCAGGAAAAAACTATGTAAAGACACAAAACATGTTTTGCGTCCCTTTCTGTTGAAGGACACCAACGTGTAAATGATTCTTTAAAGTCGATTAGCTGCAATGTTTCTGTAAAGGGAACCTTACAGTATCTCTGTCCATACATCCCTTCTTCCCAGACCCTGCTCTTTAAAGCAGCCACATAAGGTGGTAAGATGCTATGACCTTAAATGATCTACATGCTTTAGAAAATTAAAATGTTGTAAAACCATATTTCGTTCGTTTATAAAATGCAAAACATTTCCATTTGGTGGATTGAGCTGAAACTAACGCCTCAGTTTTTTTCTATGGCTTTTGAGGCTTGCTGCTCTGCTGCACCCTGCTACATGTAAACCGTTTTATAGAGCCAGTGCAGTTGAGCACAAAGTGAAAGTGAAATTTAACACTTTTGAGTCTAAATTTTGACACTTGCTGTAAGCAACATGCTAGAGGTTTCCAAAAATAACATATATTTTTCATCCTGTGTAGTGTGTAATTGTGTCGTGTAGTTAATGGGCCAATAATCTAAACCAGGCGTGTCAAACTCCAGTCCTGCAGGGCCAGTGTCCAGCACAGTTTGGTGATTTCCCTGCTCAAACACACCTCATTCAACTCACCTGCTAAGTGTCCAGTTTAGTCAGTGTGTTTGGTCCTGGAGGGGCTGGTGTCCAGCACTACTTATACTTCCCCTCCTCAGAGTTTGACACCCCTGGTCTAAACCATACAGCGGCTACGTTTCAGCAGCATTAGGTGTAGGATGGTTATATAGGCTCTGCCAACTACAAAGCTAGCTCATGTGGTTGCGTTCACATTACATATACTTGCAGGGCAGTGAAGGCTAGTGGGTAGAACATTGCCTTTGTGAACTAAAGGTCACAGGTTCAAGTCCCGGCCTGGGCACCACTGAGGTTCCTTGGAGAAAGGTATCGCCCAGCTACGCCTCTCCCCGGGCGCTGTTGATAGCTGCCCGTTTCGTTGTGGTGCTTGAGTGTGTTCACAGTTACAAATGGTCACGGTCACTTAACTTGTTCCCTGAAAGAAAAACTAAATTCTACTAAATTCTAACAAATATTCACCGCTTGAACATAGTTTTTAGTAAGAACTAAAGTAGAACTTGTTGCTCGCGGTTTAGCTGAATCATTGCTTTTGTTTGAGGTCTCTGGAAAACTAGGAAGCACTGGCCTAATCATTTCGGTGCTTTTGGTCTGACCCCGTCCAGGTCCTGATGGCCAACGGGGCCAGGGAGCAGCACTGCCTCCTCCACCAAACCCTGCCCAAGTCCTGCCCAACCCAATCGAGCCCCACCTCAGCCGAGATCCTGCACCCGCTGTGCCCCTTCGACACCGGCAGAGTGAGTATGGGTCAGAAGCGAAGAGTGTACATCTGGGTGTCTGAACATGGGGGCATATTTGTCAGGCTCAGACTATTGAAAAGGCACAGTCGGATCATGCGAGGCCTTCTCCTAAAGCCAGAAGACTCTTGTTAAAGTCTTTAAAGCAGTATTGCGCTATTGGGACACACCCCTGTGTACACAGGTGTGATGAGGTTGATGGGTTTTGTAGTTCTGTTGCCTGGCTTCAGCACCGCTCGCCTCACTGCAGCCCCCTGTACCCCACCAGTTCTCACTTCACATCTCTTTCCTCCTGGTTTCCCATTCTTTCTCATTCCTCTGTTTATTCCCTTCCTCTTCCAATCTCGTCATTGATTCTCCATTACCCCTTCCTCCTGGTAATGAGTGATTTCCTCTCTCCAACCAATGGCTCCCCCCCCCCCCCTTTACCCAAGTGTAGTTGATCAGCCAGGTTTGGTGTCTGAAGTTTACTTTTTTTAATTTTGCACTGGAGCTGCGAATGACATCTCTGGGAAATCTACTTTGTTTACAGTTTATTGAAAACCCAAACAGTCTGAACAGATTTTAATAGAAAAGCAAACCATCTGTTGTCTTTCAAAGACTCCAAAAACCTGATTATAAAAGAAAGTCTTTTAAAAAAATGTTGGCGGTGGCAAAGAAACTACTAGGGATTGTCATCAGGCTTGGTTTCTTACTGTAGGAAAGACCAGTTGGCAGATTAAGACCTGTATTATGGAAAAACCTGTGCTAATTGAGTCAAAAAGTCAAGTTTAGTGATGGTACCTCTATATGACGCTGATGTAGCTCGAAACATTGTCAGGCACCTGATATGTCTTGGCTTGACAACATTTGGAGAAAGGGGGAAATTATGTCTCTTGTTATAACCTCTTCTTTTATCTCCTCTGCTCACACCCACATCCTTTACTGACCTCTCTGCTTCTAACATTTTACCTCTTAATCCTGACTGACCTTTCTTTTTCTCTCTCTCTCTCTCTCTCTCTCTCTCTCTCTGTCTCTCTGTCTGTCTGTCTCT
>JBBPDA010079098.1:0-35894 GCA_037974385.1 Arnoldichthys spilopterus | reverse complement strand
TGACCTCATGATTCTCATTTGCTCTAACATGCATTGTGAGCTGTAAGGTCTTATATAGACAGGTGTGTGGCTTTCCTTATCAAGTTCAATCAGTATAATTAAACACAGCTGGACTCAAATGAAGGTAATCTCAAGGATGATCAGAAGAAATGGAAGCACCGGAGTTAAATATGAGTCTCACAGCAAAGGGTCTGAATACTTAGGACCATGTGATATTTCAGTTTTTCTTTTTTAATAAACGTGCAACAATTTCAAAAATTCTTTTTTTGTCTGTCAATATGGGGTGCTGTGTGTACATTAATGAGGGGAAAAAATTATTTAAATAATCAAATAAAAATAATCAAATGATTTTAGCAAATGGCTGCAATATGACAAAGTGAAAAATTGAAAGGGGTCTGAATACTTTCCGTACCCACTGTATGTTGTTAAACCTTCTCCCTTAGGGATCTTTTCACTGTGGAGTTGAGCATTAATCAGGCATCAATCATTTTATACTCTAACGATGACAGATTCCAAGTGTTTATAACTCTCTCAATATTTTATTTTAGTTCTATATGGCAAATTTATTTGGAACCCTCTAAAACAGCTGAAATGTTCATTTGAATGCATAGCCCTGGCTTGTTTGCTGGTATTATTTATGATTTATGGCCAACACTTTATTGCACAAATTTCTGAGCAAGTATTATCCTCTTAAGTGTTTCTGCATGTCCAACGTGTTCGTGTGTGATTTACTTATGGAACAAGTGTTGAATGTAAAGCAGTATAATTTTTTTTAAAACAAAGCTCAAACAGTCAAGCAGTATAAATAGAAAAGTGTAATCTTGAATCTCATTTGCTTTGTTACTCAAGAGTTTGACCACATTAGAGCATTCACTGTTTAACATTACAAATCACACGATGGGGTGGCACTGTGCTACAGCTGAAAGTAGTCAGTGGCACACATACATAAATATTACGTTTTATGCTCTTGTCTGAAAAACATTTATGTGCTGAGTTTGTAAGCATTTAGCTTCTGTTATGATACACTGCTAATTAATTATAGGCTGTAAAAACTCCGCAGACTACTTTTACTGACTAACCCTAACTGACAACAGTCATTTTGGTTGCCATATGCATTGATTAAATCTGATGTAACCAGTTTCATTACAATTTAGCTTTTTTGCCACAATGTATGTTAATTCCTTTTTTTTTTTTGTTCTCCTCTTAGGTAGGGCTTTCTTAGATAAAGTGGATCGCTTGAAATTGGCAGAGATTGTGAAACAGGCCATTGAAGAAAAAACTAACTTGGAAGACTCCCAATAGCAAGTTCTGCATTTCTATTTTCTATTTGTACTGTTTATTATGATTGTTCTTAAGCAAATAACTGTAAAGACTAATTTATGTAAATTGAAGCGCATGCTTTTTTCCCTCCATGTATACACTTGCAAGCCTGTTGTACAGCTGTAGATATGACCAAGATTTTGTTGGTACAATTACTTTTTTCTACAGATGACAAAAACATTTTAAAATCCTATTTTTGTTTTTGCAAGAAAAAAAAGTGGAAAAGAATTCGATTTTGGCACCAGCTGAGAAGGAAGGTGATTAGATTTATGATTAGAATAATTTTATCTTTTTGTTTTTATTTCCTTTTTCTTTTAATAATACCTGCAAATCAGTTTATTGAAAAGAGAAATGATAAATGCAGTTTTACAGCAAATATTCCAGAAAAAGAAATGAACAGGATGGGGGTTAAATGTTAACTTTAAAGCTAATGTGATTTTATTTCCACAAAAGATGCTAAACATTTTATCAGATTTAACATCATAAGGTTTATCTTAAGGTCTGAAGTCAAATACATATCATTTCATATCAGCGCACAGTTGTTACAGGACTGTGAAATGTAGTGAAATTGCTAGCTTTTATCTTGCTAGTGAACTGGGTGAATGACCATATTAACTAAGACATTTTTTATCAGTTGGTATATAAAATTATATAATTCACTTATTTATTACCAATTGAAGTCGTGTTGGCATTATTTCTCTTTTGTTTAAATTTTAACCTTTTTTGCTCTATTCCAATATTAGCACCCTTTAGGTGATAAATTTATAGTCTCAACTGGTTGGAGAAAATATTTGGTGAATTATGACTCAGCAAATCTACAGCCTTTGTTGCGAGTATGTGTGTGCATGTGAAAAGTAGTAAATACTGCTTTCTTTTTATATTCTTTAAAGGAAGTAGACCTTACTGGTGTTGCACATGCAGTGGTCAGCCAGGGCCTGGTTTTCCATTAGCATCATGGTTTGAAAAAAAATTTAATCTTAATAATTTATTAATTCCGATTAAGACAACACATTTGCATGATTTAACATCAGTATTTAATCTTATTAACCTCTCATGTTCTTAAGTTCTACAAGATTTGCACAATGTTTCCAATCAGAGAGAACTGTCGTCAATCTTATGTTGTGGCACCATGTTCCAAATGTAGGTAACTAAAATCCTAATTAAGTAACTTAGTTCAGGCTTGGCTGGTACTTTATGCTGTAAAGAAAAAGGTTGGGCCTACTAAAAAAGTGATTGTTTCATGTTAAAGGAATTAGTTAGTCCACAGATTTTCCCACTTTTATTTTACTGTAATACAGTCATTGACATTTAAGCAAATTTAATCAGGTTGATCTTTTGTTAAATGGTGTGTTGTGGAGAACTTACCAACTTTAACTTCTACAAGTCTCTTCTCTGAGCTTTTATATGTAATGTTAAAATAGTGAATTTTGCCTTACAACACCCCACATGTACCTCTCCAACATTAAAGGACTTTAAATATGTTTCATGCCAAAAGCTTCTCTTAAATTATCATAAAACAAGTTTGCAAACATCAGGAAGCATACTTATAACCATTTCATGTAATGGCTTTCTGTGAGGAAGCTTTTAGAGGCATTACACGCTTCAGACATCTGGTTCCTATTACCACCACTGTGAACAGTTCTCTAGAGTAACACATTTCACATCAATTCATTCTTAATTACTATTGATGTGTTTAGATCTTACCATTTATTTATGCAGACATATTGAAATATCAGTGTAATTCCATTTAAGCTAATTGAGCTTATGAAACCAGGATATAGAAAAAACTGTTCTGCTTGATTATTTATTTACTTATGTGGCATGGAGGCTGTCCGACCACTCTGTAATATAGAGCACTTAATATTCTACATAATTGTGGATCTTAATCCTTTCCTTGGGTATCTCTACTGTGCACATTTTAGTGTTTTCCCCGCATCTAACATACCTGATTCAACTCTTAAGCTTATCAAGCTTTTCTGAGTCAAACTTTATGTTGGGGCCTAGAACAATCCTTAACTAAGCTGAGGTAGTTTTACTCCAGCATCATGATTGAAAACCACTGCTGTACAACAATTATGATGATCACTGTGATGCTTTGGAAAAACAGGTCAAGAGGTGTTATTTCTAATTGCTGTTCATCACCAAGGTGAAAGGACCTAAATGGAATTACTGGCTCAGGGCTGCTATAGCAACAAATAATCCAATAGAAGTCATTATAAGATAAGCACCTCCCTGTTTTTTGGGAACAGTATAAACAGTTTTCTACTACAACTGTCATAAGCCAAGGACTACATATTTAAGTCAATGCTTCATGACTTTGAATGCCTTCCTCCAGGTATGGACCTACAGAGAATCCAATGGTGGACAAACTATTGAACATCTAAGATTGACTTAAGTCATTGATTAACAGTTCCACAGAATTGAACGCTGAAATAGCTCACAAGTCACAAATGTTCAGCTTATCTCATGTATTCACTGGTTGCTCTCAGCAAGACATGACTGAATTACAGAATTTTTTTAATGTAGCAACTCATCTGGGGACACTTTTCTTAAAGACAGTGCTTCTCTGCATGTTGGACATAAACGCTGAGCCAGCGTCAGGTTGCCTTATGCCCAGCCCTTCTCAAACTATGACAGAATCACAAAGCAAGTCGCCGAGGTAGATGCTTTTTCTAGCAGCTATCATCTTAGCATGGCAATATTTTGTTCCTTCTCTTTGTGAAACCGGTCAGAAAAGGGCTTGTGGCTCTACCAAGACCAACTTTTGCCTTGCTACTTATGAGACTCATTTCTTACCAGCGCTTCCACTTTTTTTAATTTTAATTTATTTAATACATTTTCTGTTACCCTTTTCTGATGTGGCACCTAAGCACTTATCATTTTATGATGGAAGACCTGTACCTCACAGTATTTTTTTTTTTTTTGTCTTCTCTTTGAAATGTCCTGACCATGCTGAAATATTTGTATTAAAGGAATTCCTTGCCACAGCATTGAGGATGTGTACTGTTTCTGCTTATAAAGTACATAGTGTACTATATGATTTTGATGCTGATTAACATCGTTATGTGATGTCAACCAGGTATGATTCTGAAAAGATTGAGAAGCATTTTCTGATATGCAGTAAATCCACATGTGACTGGTTGCATTAGCAAATCAGGGTTGTTCTTGCCTATAAGTGGTGGCTTATGAACCTAAAGCCACAGTGAGTGTTTTTTTTTTTTGTTTGTGAGTTTGTTTAGATTTTTTGTTTAACTGATTTATTTATTTTGTAAATCATGATATTGGCAGAAAGATTTTTTTTAATAAATCAAGAAATCACATTCACATTTTCTTGTTTAAATATTGTATCCAATATTATGATGTTTCTTTTGTTCTATGTTAACTTCTGAAACTTAAATGTTAATCCATATCTATTCTTGCATAAGAAGAAATTTAGGTGAAGTGTATAAAATGAAAGTAGGCTTTTGAATAGAGCCACACGATTAGTTATTATAGAAACAAATTATAGAAACACGTTATTGCGTTAAGCTTTCTTATGGCAAACACGAACGCTTTATTTTTCGACACGTCTGATACTTTAGCTGAAACAGTGTAAACTGTAAAAATGTTTGTAATGACTACGATGTGTGAAATTCTGCATGTGAAGCCGGCTGAGCTCACGTGGCCGCCTCAGCACTACCGCTCCGCTCCCACGGTGATATGTCAACTTCCTGTAACTAGTGCGCTCCGCTCTGTCCCACATGTCACAAAACTCAGAAAAGTCGTTAACATTTGGTAAACTTGTTCATGGCGTGCAAGATGGGGGAGAAATTCGCGTTTATTAATCATGATTTTTTTTCTCCAGTATGAGAAAATGCGAAAGCGAAATTTAAATAACAGAAATACACGCCTGTATTGTGCGTATATATCCTTCCGCTACTTTTTGTGTCTTTTCAGACTGTTTAGGTCTTTCACAGCAAGGAAGAAACCGTGCGAACTGAATATATAAGCTGAAACGAAAAATACTAAAGCGACATTTTATTTATACTTCTGTGGACATTTAATATATTGACATCCTGCATAGTGTATTTCTAAAGAATTCAGTGTTATTGTTTTAAGGGGGAACGACAAGCTAGTTGGTTTACCAAGTAGCAGTAATTGTGGCCAGCTTCGCTGAGCGGCTAACGTTAGCTGTCATTCGTTAGCTTCTCTGTCAGACAGCATTTGAACGCGTATCGTCGTCCTCTATCGCAGACGGTGTTTAAGACACATTTTCTAAGCGGTTAGATTACTCTGATCAAAGTTGTTGTTTATGGGATAACCATGTCAATGAAGCAGGCCGGTGGTAATCGCAAACCCGGCGGGAGCAACAGCGGGACTGCCGCGGCCTCTGCTACCGGAGGCTGCGGAGGAGCTGCCGGAAGACAGAGTTTGGGAAGGTAGGTTCACTGTAAAGCGGCATGGACATGCTGGTTTTCCTACTGACAGTTTAACGTAATAGTGCATAGTGACTATTTAAAACGTACCAGATGCTTATTAGATCTTTTATACGATAAAACAGTACACCGTTTTGCTGTGAGGAGGAATGCTACTGTTAGCTAACTGAGTTAGGCCGAGCGAGCCAGGCACGGGGACAGTATTTGTTCCTTTTGGTTAGGCCAGGTGTAGTGGGATGGGGATTCACACATTTGTTCGCAAGACTGTTCTGCACCCTATGTGGCTGGGCATACCAAATGGTCATTGCCACCATTTCGATCAATCGAAACACTGAAAACGAGCAAATTTGTTCTGTCTAGTAGTGTCCTTTAGCAGTCTGTTTGACCGACTTGCTGTACCAGGCTGGATAGTTGGATCAGAACAAAATAGCCATTTATTGTTGCCTGTTCAAACTGAACGGAATATAAGTGGCTATTCTCCGCTTAATTTTAATAATTTTTCGCCTTGGAGCAAGTTTGTTAGTCATACATTTAAATCAAATTCAATCAAATACTGTCATGTCAGCACAATGTAGCCTGAGGAGAGCTAATAGCTTTAGTTACAAAACCGAGCCAGGTTGTTAGACTAACCTTGACAGTTGTAGATGCCGAAATGTTGAATTTTGTTTTTATTAGAGAGCCAAAATATAGTTGTTTGGATACATTTCCTTGCTAATTAAATGTCACGCTTCTCATTGATGCTTCGCATTAAAATGCCTTTTATTAGAAATGCCACTCAGGATTATGTACATGAAAGGTGCGAACAGGAATAGGTAATCTATGATCCATGCAACTGATTTAGTGTGAGCCCAGCTACATACCAGGTAACAGCTATCAGTAGCAGGCTAAATGTTGCCAGAAATGAAAATATTATTGAAGTTTCGGTTATACATAGAATTGAGTGAAAGGATCTGTGATCTTGGAAAAGATAAAGCTAAGGTGACGCTTTGGCGTAGTAACATCTAGTAACGTGGCAACCTACGCGCGTGCATGAGAGAACGGCACATGAGAAGCGTGCATCACCGTCAGGCTTCATGTTTCATGCTTAATGAAAGCTTTTTCGTTGGCGCTTTATCTAGGGGAGAAAAGAAATGTACACATTCCACGGGCTACTACACTTGGCCTCTGCTTACTGATGTACAGACCCGCTTGTGGTTGTGTTTGGGCTTTTATAGTATTATTAGGGCTTTGTTAAGAGCATAAATCGATTTAGACGAAATGGGACAGTGACATAGCAACCTGTACTACTACCACCACCACTACTACTGTTTCTGCTGCTGCTGAACCTTCACCGTTGTCTGAAAGGGGCTTGTCATGCATGTTGCGCGTGCGCACACAGCATTCAGTAGGTAATGCACGTGACTCTCATGAATGGGGGGGAGATATAAGTATCTGCGATTTTGATGACTTATGTTCCTTCCCAAGACAGCCGAGGAGCTGGACGACTTTTACAGGAGTGGCCTGTTGGAGACCTTGACCCCTTTGTTTTTGTTTTTGATAGTTGTAGTTGTTGGTTTTGTTTTTTTTTTGGATACTTGCTTTTTATAATTTGCTAAATCAGGCAAAAGTGATTGTCATGTAGAAGTTCTCCTAAGGCCGCATTTATACGTTTTTTAATTTATCCCTAAATAAAAAACTGGAGCAGTTGTTAGTGCTTTGCGGTTGCTGTCATTTGAAGCAAACTGATTTACAAATTCATCTATGTGAAGGGCCTTAACTCTAGACTCCAAAATATCCAGGTTGCAAATCTTTTCATTGTCCATTTATAAACTTTATTTAAAGAACTATTAACTCTATGTATTTATATTTATTTACATATTTTATTCTAATTTGATTTATTTCATAGCCATATTTATTTGTTCCAATGGCAATATGGCAAAATTCCAGTAGTAAATTAAATGAGATCACATGCCATTTAACTTTTGCATCCCAGACATGAGATACATGAAACCTGTAAAGCATGGTGAATAAACTGTTGTTACACTGCTGAGACTTCTTTCCTCAGGCTGCAGCCAGCAGGTTCTGGCTACTGGCTAGCATGCAGTGGAATTGGGATGTGGTCTTGCTGTTAAAATGCACCTGCATGGGATCAACATCCATTAAAGAAATATCAGTGTTTAATAGTTTGATATTGCTATGGGCTAGGGTTGTCACTCTTCCAGGACTTTTCTTGATCATAGAGACAGCACACATTCTGTGAAGGGAGTGCATTGAAAATTGCGGGGCACTATGTCTTTTAACAGATTTAACATAAAATTTCAGCACCAGCCTATTTCTGTACCCTTTTGCCATGTATAAAGAGAAACTAAATCTGATGGCACTCTGTCAACATTTATTTGTCTAACCTAAAATCAATGTGGCAAAATTAGCAGTCATATATTTAGAAGTGTACCAAAACCTGATTGAAACTACAGGAAGGCTTGGCTATTCATTGTCATCTAGGTAGCTAACAGCTGCTAATGTTGTGATTAAAATGCTCTGATCTAAAGCCTACTCTTAGGCTTTGTATTATTAGCACTACTATTATTAATATTCTCCTCATTGTTTTGTATCAGTCTGTCCAATGTCATTTGAACTTGACATGAAGATGAACCATTAGCTAGCTAACTACCTAGTGCAAGCTACAGTAGTTAACTGTCTAGCTAACTAAGTAGCTAAACCAATATTTTTGGGGAACTGGAATCATATACATTTTAACAAATTCTCAGATAGAGAATGAATTAACATTTTGATCTATCTGACAAAGTGTTGCACACAGACTTTTTATTAACTGATAATTCTAGAGATTCACATACTTTTGCAAGTTTCATCACAATTCTGTCCTACATTGGTTATTTTAGCCAACAATACCAACATTTTCATTATCTAAAAATATGCAGCTATGCAATTCAGTTTAATACCAGGGTCTGTAGTCGGTATGAAATATGATGAAATTTTTCACAATTTGCTATATTTCCATGAACTTTTAACTTTTAATTTATATATATATATATATATAGAAATTTTAATTAGAACATTTTATCATTAAAGGTCAAATGCAGCAGTCTAGTCATAAGTGAAAGCAACTTTTCAGTATGAAACACTGCAAACCCAATTTACACTTGCTGGCCATTTTATTAGGTACACCTGTGCAATTGCTTGTTTACACAAATAACTAATCAGCCATGGAAACAACTCCATGCATCCATATGTTGTGAACACATCAATCAGAATGGGGAAGAAAGGAGATTTAGGTGAATTTAAATATGACATGGTTGTTGGTGCCAGAAGGGCTGGTCTAAGAATCTCAGCAGATCAGTAGTTTCTGAAATATTCACAAACAACCATTTCTAGGGTATGCAGAGAATGGTCAGAAAAAGAGAAAATATCCAGTGAATGGCAGTTGTGTGGATAAAGAAGGCCTTGTTCATTTTAGAGTTTAGAGGAGAATAAGCAGACTGGTTCAAGATGATAGAAAGGCAACAATAGCTCAAATAACTACTTGTTACAACCATGGTATACAGAATACCATCTCTGATCACACTATGTCGAACCTTGAGGAAAATGGGCTACAGCAGCAGAAAACCATAACAGGTTAGCTATGAACAGGAAACTGAGACTACAATTTGCACATGCTAACCAAAATTGGACAACACAAGATTGGGAGAAAAGTTGCCTGGTCTGATGAACCTCTGTTTCAACAGGAACATTCAGATGGTAGGGTAAGAATTTGGCATACACAAGAAATTAAGCATGGATTCGTCCTGCCTTGTGTCAACAGTTCAGGGTGGTGTGGGGGACATTTTCTTGGCACACTTTGGGCCACTTGGGCCACCTGGGTACTAATTGAGCATCATTTAAACAACACAGCCAACCTGAGTATTGCTGCTGACCATCTCCATCACTTTATGACTACAGTGTACTTGGCTTTTAATGGCTTCTTCCAGCAGGATAATGCACCATGTCACACCAGTTCACATCATCTTAAACTGGATTCTTGATCATGACAATTAGTTCACTGTACTCCAAAGTCCTCCACAGTCACCAGATCACAACCCAGTAGAGCACCTTTGGGATATGGTGGAACTGGAGATTTGCATCATGTATGTGCAACCGACAAATATGCAGCAAATGCGTGATGGTATCATGTCAGTATGCACCAAAATGTATGCATGTTTTCAACACCTTGTTGAATTTATTCCACAAAGAATTAACACAATTTTAAAGGCAAAAGGGGGTCCAATCCGGTACTAGCAAGGTGTACCTAATATAGTGGCTGGTGAGTTTATATCTCATATCAATACATCAGATTTCACTGATGCATGTCAATGAAAACAAGAACCCAGAAAGGGGCTTGGCTGCGTTATTTGTGGCGGTTTGTTTACTTCCATTTTCCAATTTAAAACATGTTCACTCTGCTGACATTTTAAAGGCTTTCTGCCACAAATTGTGCTATGTTAATAGCACCCATATGTCAGCTGACATAAAACAAAGGATCAAGCTTAGGCTTAGACGATCCTAATCAGTTAAAGATTCCATGATCAGCCCTGACATCAAGCTCAGAGACTGGATCGAGACATCCCTACTATTACCATTATCCTTATTATTCTTTATCAGAACAATGTCATATGAGCCTGCCATGATGACATGAAGATGTACCAATAGAATGAGTACTTTAGCTACTAATTAGCTACCTAGAGCAATGGTAGTTAAGTAGCTAACTAAGAATCTGAACTGTTTTTGAGGAACTGGAATCATACAAATTGTAGATGTATGATTGATGTCCTTATCATTAAGCTTGTGACTGGTGGCATTTACATGATGATCTACAATGCTGTATTTGTCTCAATCAAGCCATTGTTATGACGTGGGCAGTAAGGTCACTCATACTCATTTTAAAAATCATACTTGTGCTTTCTTGCAGTGTGTAGCCTTTAGCTACCTCTGGCTGCGTGATGGGTCAGGAACTAACTCACAAGAAGGGCAAAGAGCCACAATTTTTCTCTTTTTATATGGTCATTGGTTTAACTTCTCTATAAAAGTAGTTTGAAAGTTCAGAGTCATTAGGTAAAATTCTTTACTTAAAACATAGATTCTGTAAGTAAAGTTGTAACTCTTGCTATTTGAAAATTGTGCTCTTTAAGTATAGAATTCTATGTAGAAATAGAGTGATTGTAGAGTGAATATAGACGTCTTGTGTTGTGATGCTCCAGCTTCAACATTTATATGTGTAAATAAGTACAGCTAGAAGACCAAATGTAATATCCCAATGATTTATGCCCAAATTACTGTGTAGGATATGTCGGTTTACAATGTAATTCAGTTTCAAAACTCAAATTTATTCTTCCATGCCCATTTCATAAAAGGTTTCCTTATGATCAGGTTTTTGCTTTTATTTTCTACAGGGGACGCAGCAGTGCCAAAGTACCCTCCACTGCAGTAAGACTCAGATGATTTCTTTTTCTGTTATCTGATCACAAGATACACAGTCGATTCAAACTAATTTTTCTTTTCATCTTTGCCTTAGTTGGAACAATGACTGTTCTCTGTCTTTCAGGTGGCCTTCAGTGGAGTTTATGCAAACATGAGGATGGTTCATGTCTTGACTTCAGTAGTGGTACACTCTGACTTCTCAGTCTCACTAGTTTGGCTTTCCACAATGATCTCAAAGTGACTGTAGCTATTATGTACTAGACAGTTTATATCAATGTTAATCTTTTCATGATATTTATTGATTTTTATGATTGGTTGAGTTGCTGTAGATATAATCTTGTAGCCTACTATTTATCTTGTCTTCTGGTTTTTTTTTCACAAATAAGAAGTAAACCACCAATATCTATTTGCTTCTGACTCATTGCACAGGGAACCAAATGTGAACTTAAAGTAAAAAACGGTGTGATCTACGAGGGTGTCTTCAAAACATACGGCCCTGAGGTACAGAAAAAATGACTTTCATAAAGTAAAATGCATAGTCTCTATTAGCGGATGCACAAATATAGAAATTCAGATGTACATATTTGATATTTCTTATATACATATGTCAGTTACATGTCCATGCTGATTGAAGTATTAGTAATGTGCTGGCTGTATCTGACGATACCGATATGATTCTTATATCATTAAGCATCCCATTTCTTGAAATATGAACATTGTTCCATATTGATGTTTATGTGGTGTTTATTATTGACTTACACATTGTTTTGTTATTATTTGTTAATAATGTGTGGTAACCCTTAGAAGTAATGGATTTAATGATCTACATGTACTTATCCACAGTGTGATCTTGTCCTGGATGCGGCTCACAGGAAGAGCCCTGAGCCCAGTGTGGGACCTCGCCGTGAGGACATAGTGGAGAGCATCATATTCAAGTCCTCTGATGTTGTAGTGGTGCATTTTAAAGATGTGGACCTCAACTATGCCAAGAGAGGTACGGTCTCTTACATAAGCTAATCATTCCTCTTCTAATGATTGTGTTGTAATATTGTAATATTCTCTGAATTGTGCCATAAAATGGCTATATTTCTATATTCTTTATTTAATGGTCACATTATGAGCACATAATGAGCACATTGATCCAGTGTATACTAACACTGTCAGTTTTAAGTTTAAGTTTTTAGTAATACAGCCCTATTGCTGTGTATCGGTTTCTTCAAATTTGATGTTTGATATGCAGTCTTGTGAAAAAATTATGTTCCATTGATTTTGCTTTTCAACATATCTGAACAAACATACATTTTACCTTATTAAATATAACTCCTAGTTCCCCTTCCCCAACATTTCAATCTGGGTTTTGATTAGGTCATTCCATAACTGTTAGAGATGTTAGAGATGTTTTTTAATTCCCTGCCAGACAATCCAGTATCTCCAAAATTTTTCTGAAATCCTTTCATAGTTCTTTAGATCTTGACATGATAACACAACACACTTCAATAGTAAAGAGAACACCAGACCCTAGAAAGATACACTCTCAGGACGTTTCGCTCAGTTGCACCTGATCTGGAACAGCTCATTCTAATTTTATGGACCTGAAGGTGTTATAAGGTGTAGTCGTTCATGTGGCAGGATTACAAAATGTCAGTTTTGTGTCAGTTGGTGTATATCATCTGTGGGCATTCTGTCAAAAAGGGTAAAATGTTTGCTTGTTCAAATATGTCAAAATAATAAACCGTTAACATGGGCTATTTTAACTTTTTCACATGACTTATTGCTTTCGCATTTTGAATGTGCTGTGTTTGGATGTACAGCTTTCTGAAGATAAACCAACAGTACTTATCAATTGGATTGCTGGAGCAATTTCAACATAAAACCTCTTTAGGAAAAAGAGTTTTTTTTCCTGGTAAAGACAGATAATTTTTATTGTTAGATAAACACGTCACTACTTTTTTTTTTATATATAGTTTTCTGGTTTCTATATTGATGCTGGTGTATATTTTTACAATGGTGGTTCTCATGGCCACTTTGATTTACATTGATTTAGTCTTTGGATCAGTGCATCAGTAACAATCAGAATATTGTATTGTTTTTTGGTTCTTTAAATAATTTATGTATATAGCCTACCTCTAACCCCCTAACCGGTGACAAATAGTGGCAAATATCTTCAGTGTAAATTACTAGTGTAATGACCACATTAATTCTAATGCTGATTTTTTTTTGTGAGCAGCTGAACATATTGTCTATGGAAACTTTTTGGTGTGACCTGGTAATGTGTAAATTGAGTAGTCGTTACACTGAGATTTCGTATCCAGTGGGAACCAGTCATAAGCATTAGAAGCATCCTGTTGCAAAACGACATTACCCCCACCTTCCCATCTGAAATTAATTTTGGCTGAAAAGTTTATGATGGAATGAACTAGGATTCAAGTCTTTTATGGATGTACACTGAAATAAAATTTTACACTGTCCATCTACGTTATTATATTTAATATTTCAAGAGTGTATCCGGATTCAAAAAGAAACTTCATAGCTTGTCATTGGCTAATTAATGGAGTCTGCCATTTTCTTGATATTGAAAAAGATGTAGCCTTTTTTCAGAGTAAGACTGATTGATTTTTCAAGATGCCACTTTTATTGCTTTCAGTTGTATTCTGGCTTAATGTGTATATGCAATAGATTTTGTGAAAATCTGCTTTCTGATCTGATCATTAACATTTTCCAGCTGACCCTTTCATTACTCTGTCTCTCTTCTTTCAATGGGTGTAGTCTCATCAGATCAAGGTAATCTAGCTTATACTTCATGTGACCTCACACATTGTATGTTTTAAAATGTCCGGATCACAGTAAATGAGTATCAGCGCCACTTTTAGTAGATTCACTTAACTGCCTAAGCTGTACTGCATGCCTATTAAAATCATGTAGAGTCAGTCGTGAATTAATTAATTAGTTTGAACTTTAAGCCTGCAATATAAAACCCAGGATTGCAGCAAAATAAAGAACTCCTAAACATCAGACTTTCAAGCTTAATATGAATAAGTACAGTTTTTGTAATAAATTGGAGTACCCAGAGTACCCAGTTTTTTAAACATTTAAAAATCGTTTATGTTACTTTTATAGGTCACCACAAATTGGCTTCACAAATGAAATTAAATTACATATTTACTTTTTATTAGTTCTTTATTAGTCTCAGTCAAGAGGCACTTCACGAAACAGTGCATCTTTCACTTGTCATTTTATGTATTTATTTAACCATTTATTCTCAATTTTGTGCACACATTGTGCAGGTTGTTCTCACTTGGCCAGTAAACTAAAAAAAATGAACATAACATTAAACAAAAAAATTAACATTGTCATAAACAAACCACAAAATATATGCATGTGGAGTGTGTTAATGAACATATAGATTGTGGTATTCTCATAATGACTGCATCCCATTGTAATGTAATGTTATTATGGATTTTTTATTTAACTTTCTTGAAATACAGTACCCCATATAATGAAAATGAATACTTTAAATTGCTAATTATTTTTTATTTAACTGCATGGTTTCAAGCCTGTAAACCTTTTAATATGTCCATTAAATTACCAACCACATTATACCATTGCATTGCTTTTTTTTTTTTTTTTTTTTTGAATAGGGTATTCATTAGGGGTTACATGATTTCAGGACATGTTCTTAGGAAGTGCAAACTGTTTAACCAAAATGTACAATTGAATGCTATCTAAGCCAGCTATTATTTCCTTTGGAGTATTCCTTCTTGTTTATTAAATTGAATGAATGAATGAAAATGTGTTGCAACAGATTAGCCAAGTACACCATGCAACAAATACTTGAATTAAAATCACAGGAATGCCATGGTAACATTCTGTTGCAACTACTTATTTAAAACTATAAAGAAGTAAAGTGGCATTTGTTGCCATTACTGTATGGTGCTGAGGACATGACCCTGAAAAACTTGCCCATGCTTGAATAAAAAGGATTGCAAATTGCTTTCATATATTCATATCAACCTTTTCTTATCTGTTTTCTGTTTATCTTAACTAAGTATAAAATCTGTTAGTGTAGTCACATTGCTTTCTCTTTTCTTTCTTTTGGTACATTTGTATTCTCTTTTTTATGTGTATTTGGTTCAGATAACTTTACAGACAGTGCAGTAAGTACCCGTCTGAATGGAGAACACAAAGAAAAGGACTTTGAACCTTGGGATGGTGGAGAACAGCATGTCTCAGACAGCCTGGAGTCTCTCGACAATGATTTGGTAAAACTCATTAGCTCAATATGTTTTTTTTGTGTGTGTGGTTTATTTATTTATTTATTTATTTTTTAGATTTTGCAATAAAACTGGTTAAACTTGCTGTTTTAACATTTGCTACTCTCTTGTCAGTCAAATGGTTGGGATCCTGATGACATGTTTAAATACAATGAGGAAACATATGGTGTGAAGTCTACTTATGACAGTAGCCTTTCCTCATACACGTGAGTGCCTCCATTTCTTGTTTTCTGTCATGTTATCAGTTTTTAGAATTTATGAAACCAGATTCCAAAATTAAGAAATATAACCTTTTAATGTTGAAACATTTGCATTTATATATTTTTTTTACAAATGGCTCAGCATTCTCTGCTAAATATTGTCAAAATGTTTTCTGATAATGCTGTCATATTGTCAAATCCAAGATAAGCTCCCTAATCAAATGGTTTAACATAGCAAAATAGTAACACAAGGCCACACGAAGCCTGTACTTTAGCAAACAAGGAAAATATTGTCACCTGTAATCTGATATTAAGTTGCAGATGATTTCCCTTTTTGCTCCAATATCTCAGGGTGCCACTGGAGCGTGACAATTCAGAAGAGTTCCTAAAGCGAGAAGCCCGCGCAGCCCAGCTGGCTGAAGAGATAGAGGCCAGTGCTGCCTATAAGGCGCGTGTGGCCTTGGAGAACGATGACCGCTCAGAGGAGGAGAAATACACAGCTGTAGTGAGGGATTCACACACCCTCAACAGGTGAAACATTAAGATACATGCCAGCACTGCAAGGGGGACACGCTATGTACTTTTTCACAAACCGTTATGTGGCAGGTACTGTTTAAGTATAAGTAGGCTGTCAGCTAAAATAATGTAAAGAATTCCTAAACATTGTGCTTATTGGTTTGTTTTGCCACAGTATAATCATTACTGCAATCATTAGGATGTTATATACTTCAGGTTTTGTAAGTACATTTGGAAAAAAAACAGTGGTTTGCTCCCTGACAAGTGAAACATGCAGTGAATGGTTAAAATTCCAAAGCAGTGAATGATCAACATAGCAAGATGTTCAAAGTACTTGAGTTAGTGTCTATAAATTTTCACCAATAGAACTGTTCAGACTAATGTCCATGATCATCCTTAACATGGATTATGCTGTTCAGTAATTTTTAATTATTATGTTGCCTTTTGTTCATAAACAACATTAATTGGTGTTACAAATTGGTGTTGTATTGCTTGGTGCAATTTCATTCCATCATTTCTTAAAACCATTTCACCAATGCATAGCCTCTTGCCTTAAGGCTTCTTCATAACTCTTGTTTTCAACAGGGAGAGCAAATACATTCCCCCAGGTCAGAGGAACAGAGAAGCAGGAATGTCATGGGGAACAGGGCGGCAGAACTCTCCCAGACTGGTGCAGTGTAGCCCTGGGCCACCCACCCCTAGAACTGGGCCTCATGACTACAATACACTAGCTAGTGTGGATCAACGTGTTGTTAATGGAGGTAGTTAATATTACTTTTTATTATGGGTTGTTAATTTAAAATGCTGAAGTGATAGAAGTTTTCAATGTTTTTTTCTGCAAATATTCATATTTATTAAATATGCTGAAATTTTTGAGACTGTACAGGGAGATAATAATGATAGATTGTCACCCTGAAGTAGCTTATATGCTCTAATCTATAAGCCTCTATTTGGGTTTGAAACCCAACAAATTAATAACTCCTTTACAAAATACCAACTGTCTGTCTCTACACTCTTAAAAATGGGAGTTTAAAATTCACTCACCTCACTCACACACTCAGCTTAGATAGGGCAGTGGTGGCCTAGTGGTTAGGATGCTGGCTTTGGGACCTGAAGGTTGCAAGTTCGAGTCCCGGTCCAGGCACTACTGAGGTACCCTTGAACAAGGTACCATCCCACTACACTGCTCCCCCGTAGCTGTTGGTAGCTGCCCACTGCTCCACATGTGCATGTGTGATGGGTTAAATGCAGAGGTCACATTTCATTGCGATGCTTGAGTGTGTTCACAATGACAAAGAGTCACTTTCACTTTTCATAAGCATTTTAACACTCTCTTTAGACCTCTATTACCCTTTCCTCAGGCTTTTCCTTGGACATTCTTATTTTCCTTTTGACAAGCGTGTTAGCTTGTATGTTTTTATGCATTAGTAGCTCAAATACTTGCAGATTTATTCCTGTGAAGATTAGTCTCATCCATTCATAGGCTGTTGCTGCTTATTTTGAAATATTTGCCTGACTCCAATTTGTTGCACTGATTGCTTTTACTATGACTCTCCTTTTCATATTTTTGTGCATTCTTAACTTCATGGTCATTTGAGGTTCAGCCTGTTGCTGCTTATACCAAAATGAGAAACAGCTTCATCATATTGAGGCACAGACCAACCTCCTGTCTTGTTTTGTCACCCCCATTCTCTGATCCACTATCTGTGCTTTTTCCATTGTGTACAGCTGTCATTTCTGTCATTGCGCTAGCTTTCTCTCAATTTTCTTTTACATTCAATCCCTATCAGGTGCCCACCCCTGGCCCTCTCGCTGTCCGTCTCCTTCCTCTCGCCCTACTTCCCGTTACCAGTCAGGCCCCACCTCCCTCCCACCCCGGGCAGCCACTCCTACAAGGCCACCCTCCAGACCCCCATCCAGGCCCTTGCGGCCTCCTTCTCACTCTTCTGCTCACGGCTGTGCGGCACCCCACTCCACTGTGCCCAAACACCTGTCCTCGGAAGGTACCAGAAAAAGCTGGAGTGGGCTGCCATGTTTTGATTTTCGCATGAGGATGTTTTCAGTTTCACGTTCTATGGAGAAAGTTGACACAGACTAATGGGTGTGGGTTTTGTGTGTATTGGTGTTCATAACATCTCACTTTAGCTGTTCTGTGTTCTAACTTGGCCGTCTTCTCTCTTTCTCACATTCTGTCATGTTTGAAGCAGCACTGGGGCATGTTTGCTTCATTTTTGGGGTGTGTTTCAGGTTCTCTGGCATTGTTAATCAGTGTCACTCTGCTTTAAAAAAAATCCTACTACTTTAAACCCTTTCGCTTTGTTTTCTTACATGTCTAATTGTAACCTAATAGAGATCCATTTCATGTCTTGAGGAGCTTCAAGGGCACTTCAGTTTAAAATGGTATTGTATCAACTGTTATTAATGCTGATAAATTACAGGTTCTGATATAGTTAGAAAACATAATTCAATGAGAAAACAGAAAACACCTACCTAAGACTTTTCTTGATGTAAGCTGCTTTTCTCCTGAATGTGTTTTCTAAGGCTGCATTTGTATTGCAAGCCTGGTTGCTCAGTTTTGCCTTTATGCTCACATCTGACCTTTGTTTACATAATTCACATTTGTATGAAATATCTGTCTGTGGTATCACATAAATGAACTGTTTGCCTCATGAATGTCAAACACATGTCTTTAATGGTTTGCCTAACTTGTGCACTGTGAGTCATTAAACTATAAAGTCTACACCAAAATAGTGCATTGTATGTCCTGAACAACCCCAAATGGCTCTTTTTGTTAGACATACAATGCACTGTTTGTGTGAAAAAAAAAACCTATTTTCATGAATTATGTAGTGCATTATGTAGTGAGTATGGAGCTCTGGATTAAACAGAGAAATTAGTTTAATTGAGAAAACATTTGCATATATTATTTTGCATAGCATATATTTTATTGCATAGATTACTTGTCAGTAACTTTTGACATGAATTATTGCCATGATCCTCCCTGGTTCTTGGTATCTCTTTGAGTTGTATGCCATTATAATATCGGTATTTATCAACAAATGTAGAGGTCTTCCATTAAGAGATACTACCACCAGTTTATTCGATGCGTGCTAAAATTGCAAACATATACATGGAATGAGTTTTAAGCACCTGTTCACCTGCAAGCAAAAAGAACTACACTGTTTTTATTGACACAACATGGTTACACATTGCTGTTAAAGTGCTTTAACCCTTATCCCCCACACCTTCATTGCTTTTCTCTCAGGTCCTCCAAGAATGTCTCCTAAGTCACAGCGGACTCCCAGGACACACAGGGTGGCCTCCTGCAGAGGCATTGGCCCTCCAGGATCGGACTTCATGTCCCATAGTGCATCTGGGGAGGCTTCAGCTCCTCCCCCTGCCCGTAGCAGTCCTTCTGGAGGCACCTGGTCCTCAGTGGTCAGTGGAGGTGAGATATATGTGTATGCCACTCACAATCCATATATTATATCCTGCTGCATTAAATGCTGACTTTAAACCAATCAGATTGCGTGCTTAAGATTAACTGCTGTACAGTTTATAATAAATATATTATAATACATAATAATAATATTGAAACCCCTATGATTGGTAATGTCAAAATCACAGGATGATTTTTTTTTACTATGGCTTTGTCCTTTTAGCACATAGACCACGTTCTCCTAGACAGAACAATATGGGAGGTGCACCTCCTGGACCCCCTCCCATGTCTTCCCCACAGGCTGGCCAAGTGCCAGTTGACTGCATGTCTGCAGCATCACCTACTACAGTAAGCCCTGCACCGAACCTGGCTGCAACACCTTTAGCAGAAGGTATGGACATCTTTTAGCACTGCCTCAGTGTTTTGTGTTCATGGGGTTAATAGGTTTGATGGTGCAAAACTAACCCTCTCTTTTTATGTAAATATAGCAAAAGAATCTAGAATGCAGGAGACAAGACAGAATTCACCCTCTGCTAACAAGGAGAATGTGAAGCCTATGGAATCTTCTTCTGGCATCAGTAGGCCAGCAAGTAAAGGTGTGTAGCTCTTTTTTTATTTAAATCTTTAGAGCCTTTGATGAAATGAAGAAGCCCTGTAGTAAATACACTGCCCAGCTTTCTGAGCTGTCTGTCTGTCCTACCACATATTTAATGTTTCTCCTCAATTGCACATTGACACGGTTTACATTTATTTGAAAGGTACACCATGCACCACTCCAGAAAAAGAATAGATTCTTAATTGGCCTGAGGTTGGGCTTTTCATGAACCTTAATTCTTGCATTCATAATTTCATATTGCCTCCCATTACACTTAAAAGCTCAAGACACTAACTATGGTTGTAAGGGCTAGATAGATGCTAAAAATGTAGTACTTTGGTTAAATGAGCAGCAAATATGTGCTGTCCGAAAATCAATATAAATGAACTGTCGTTTTGTAATGGGTGCTTTCAAATGACCTTGAATTTCTCTTTGTAGGACCTCCCAGCATGGCTTTTGATCACAGAAAACAGATAGATAATTTAAAAAAATTTAGTGTAGATTTTAGGGTAAGTCTCTTTTTTACTTATTTATTACATTTGAGGTTTTTTTCATACTAAGTACTGTAAGCAAGTTGGCATTTAAACTCTACATCTCCTTTTTAGTTGCAGTCCAACACAAATTCAGACCCACTTTTTGAGACAATGGTGACCAAGTCTCCCCGGGACACTGGTGAGAGACCAAAGGAGCAACCCAATGACAAGAACACAACAGACTCAACAGAACCCAAAGTTTGCTCTGAATCTTCTGGCAGGGAAGAATTGTCTACTGTAGTTGCCACCCCTGTTGGGGCCAAGCCTAGCACCCCATCTCAATCACCCTCTTCTTTATCTCTTGGCATTGTGTCCGAGCAAAAACGAGGGCCGGACGTGACATCTCAGGGTGTTCAGACATCTTCACCTGTTGTCACTGCTCATGCAAAATTGGACAAGGATGACAAAGAGGAGAAGAAAGACCCTGTTCCAGAGTAAGTAAAGTTTCCTTCTAGGGAACTCTACAGGGACAGTTTGATGAATTACATATTGTTTGAATTCTGTTGTTGGGGACCTCTGAGTAGCCTGTTTAGCCTGTTGTCATTTAGCTCAAATTTTTCGTAATCTTGTGTTCATGCATGCATGCATGCATGCGATTTTATTTCTAAAGGTCTAATTAAATTATATTCCATATACTCACAAGTGGAGCCAGCAGGATCTTTCAAATGTATGAATAAGTGTTTAATGCCAGTGACAGTTTCATTTTTGATCATTAGAGGTTGAAAAACCTTTATATACATAAGTACATAAAAGTATTTTTGATGGTTCTGTCATTGCAATATGTAAACTGTTCATAGATTTTAGAAATCTTAAATTAGAATAATCATACTACTGCTGAAGAAAGCCATAAAAGTACCAGCCATTTTACAATTTCTGTGCAATTCCAAAATTATGCAGGCTTTGTCCTCATTACTTATTGGCTAGTTTTTTATGTTTTACTTGTTTATTCATCTTAAACCAGTCAACCATAGCATTATGACCAAAGACAGGTAAAGTAAATAACATCTAAATATTGAATTACAATGGTACCTGGCCCTGAGGGAGATATTTCAGGTGGTAAGTAAAAGGCAGTCAGTTCTTGAAGTTGATGTGCTGGAAGCAGGAAAAAAGGGCGAGCATTAGGATTTGAGCCACTTTGACTTGAGACTTACTGTGATCGGTAGACTGCAGTGTCAGAGCATCTTTAAAAAAGGCAGGTTTTATGGAATGTTCCAGGTATGCAGTAGTATATGCCTATGAAAAGTGATCCAAGGAAGGACAACTGATCCCAAAGGAGAGCTCCTGTAGCACAAAATATTAATGCTGATCTGAAGAGGTCAGAACAGTCAGTGCACCATAGTCAGAGTTATTTTGGCTGTATTAGGGGGCCTACACAATATTAGGCAGGTGGTCATAATGTCAGGCTGATATGGTTATGGTGTACTGTTGAGTTGTAATACCTGAAGCCTGGCTTGTTGCTTGCAATCCATACCAAGACTACCCAAGATCTTAAATTATAAAGGGCATACAGTGATGTATGCCCTTATATTTTAGGATGCCTAGTAGCTTCATACAGCCTCTTGTCCTAAGTAATGAGGGGAAAAAAGGAGCTTGAAGAGAAGCTCCTGGCCACTCACAGTTAATGATGCAGCTGACGCACAAGCCTGATACTTTCCTGGCTGATTGAAGCAGTGTATTTCTAAATAGATTTTGTAAGGGACATTTGACAGTCTTTGTGAAGCTGGGTAATATATCTTGAGGGGTTTTTTTTATGCAGGAGTGTTAGAAAATCAACCCTCAATCCTAATGCCAAGGAGTTCAATCCCAGAGCTTTTTGCACCCCAGTGAGTATATAAATGAAATATACAGGCCAATGTAAAATTTTATCTGTTTCTAAATAAAAATAATAAACAAAGAAAAAAACATTCTTGTGTTCTGCTTCATAACCAGCCCAAACCAGCTACAACTCCAACTCTGCCACGACCTCAAGGTCAGCCTAGCCCTTCCATTGTCGTGCAGCAGTCACCGGCTGTGTATGGCCAGCCCATGTGCTTCCCACAGATGTACCCACTGACCTCAGTCAGTCCTGGAGTGCAGGTGAGCAGTCCCCATAATTCCCATGTAGATTCAAAATGCTTTCTCTTTCTTGAGGATTGATTTGTGTGCTAATCCTCTCAGTTTCTATAAACAGGTAAATTTCACTCAAGTATATACGTTTGCATTTTGCCTTTCACAATTGATGTTTCCTTTGTGTCCAGATGTCCATGACATGTAACTCTATCATTTGTTCTCAGTCATTTTCTGTTATCACTTGTGATCATTTCAATGTTGAACCTTCAGTGCATCTTCCATGCTTCTTAAAACCAATATTTTGGCCTGTTTTTGCATAACAAAAATTAATCGCATGTACCAGTGCATGACATAGGTTACATGAATAAGGCAGTGAGAGACTAATTTTGGCTTTAAACCTGACAACCATATAGATAGCACTTAATGACTTGCATGTTATATTGTGTTTTATGTCGTAAAACCACTTTTACTGTTTGTATTAATCAATTATTTCAGTACATCGATGACCTGGATGACCTGTTTTCTCAATACCGGTGTTTGAAGTTGCCCGAGCCAATTGTGGTTCTTTTGATATCCACTAAAGTTGATAAGGCTGAATGCTTTTTCTTTGAAGAGTCAGTTTGTTAAATCAGGGCATTCGTCCTTTTTTTAGGTGTCCTGTCAAGTGCAAGCCTAGTGATGTAACTATAGCTTCGGGTAGTTTAGCATTAGATAAGCCAACTTACAATGACCAAACTAAAGACTGGTTCTTTTTTCTTTTCCTTCTTCCCTCTTTCTCCATTAGAAAAGCATTATCTGGAAGGTTTGTGCAATTCTAAGCTTTCTTCTTTTTCCTTTTGATATATAAAAGTTATGTGCCTGCTTAAGTGTCCAGCACAGTGTCTTAGTTTACTTCTGTAGCTAATTTATTATGAAATATTGTTTTTTCCCCCTATGTATTGATATTTGACTGATACGTAACTAATAGTTGTATGATTTCTTTAGCTAAGGTTCGTGATTTATCAATGATGACTTCCTTTAATTTATGTTTAATAATTATTATAAATGAGACTGTCCTATTTCCATATGTTTATTTATTTTTTTATTTTTATTTTTTGCATTTCAAGAGTTTTAATTGAGTACAAAACTCTGGGGTGTGAATGTTTGAGTTTAAACAGTTAAACAAAGCTGTGCTGGAAATTGGTAGTTTTTTTTCCAAATTTAAAAGCATACACTCAGTTAACAATACACATTCATTGTTAAAATTACAGTTTGGCAGTTTCTTAATGAGTAAAAGATCCAACTTGACATGAGAACTTGCAATGCAAACCTTAAAGAGCAGTCTGCACTTATCTTTACCCATAAGCAGAGCAGCAACTGACAGAGTGACAGAATGATGTTGGTGCAGCCAGACTTTACCAAGTCAAGGCTTAGGTTTACAGGACCAAACACAGAATACAAATCCCCGTCTTAAACAAGGGAATGCCACCACTAAAACCTGCCCCCAAAATCCCATCAGTGTTAACAAGTAAACCATCATGCCTTACTTACGTTTGCCCTTAACACTTCATTTTATATTGGTTTAGCACTACACTGCCATTCACATTTTGCCCAGAATATTTCATGGTTATCTCTGGACATTGTTGTTATGAGAATCATGTCTGACCTCATTAAACCATACAAGACAACAAAGGCCCAACTAGAGAGATCGCAGAAATCTAAAAAGCTTTGTCTTCAGTTTTAATTTTGTGTATTTAGTTACTTTCTTTTTTTGAAAATTCTTTCTTATTAGAAGGAGTTTTGAATCATTTTGGCAATATACTTTTCAAGATGTCTGTAATGTGCTTTGGGACCAGTTGCCCCTTTCAGTGGATGTCAAAATAGACAGATCAAAAGCAATGACTGCATAAAACTGAACTGTCTGTACATGCTAACAAATTTCTATTAGAGACCACAGGGGCCTTGTAAGATGTTAAATGTAGAGCTGTTTTAACTTTTTTTTTCATCCCTCAGCCTCCTGCAGTGTACCATGTTCCTGTTCCTCATATGACTGTGGGCCAGTCCAAGCCCTACAGACCAGGTAAAGGTGAGAGTGCTGCAGCCGTTTTTAAGCATTGTGCTTGCAGTTTGGTATTAAAGTTGGCTTCAGTGTGATCATTTTAAATATATGATGTATATGTGTTTAAAAATTAATCCTCTTTCAATACTCTTCCAGTACCCAGCATGCCACAACAAAGACCTGACCAGCATCATCCACCAGGTGCGTCTACTATGATGCATCCTGCTACAGCTGCAGGTCCCCCAATCGTGGCACCAACCCCAGCTTACTCTACCCAGTACTTTACCTGTAGCCCCCAGCAGTTCACCAGCCAACCCCTGGTGCAACAAATGCCCCACTACCAGTCCCAGGTATATAGCAAATATATACATACAGAAACAGATGCTACCATTTTGGCTAGTAATTATTTGTCTGTATGTTGTCTAGAGGCAATGGCTCAGCATTACATACTAGATTTGAGCTGTCCACTTGAAAACTTGATTTTTTGCATTAAATCTAGCATTTGTAATTTTGTAGAAGTTAATTTCTGCAAAAGTCAATATTGATCTGTCCAGGCCCAGCATGTGTTCAGTCCAGTGATGCAAGGCAGTGCAAGGATGATCACCCCACCTACCCATGGTCAGCCCAGCCTGGTCTCATCTTCTACCACCCAGTATGGTGAGCAGACGCACACTATGTATGGTAAGCACCCCAACCATCCAACCTTGTCCCACAACAGTCTAATGACCAACCATGTCCACATTTTCCTTACATGTATGTTTTCCTGTTGTGGTTTTAAGATGCATTATTGTACAGATAAATTCTCACTGTTGATTATCTCTGGTCTCAGATCAGTGTAAAAAGATGGCTTCTACCAAAACAGTTTTTCCTTTTGTAATATATTTAGCCTGTACATAGTGGCAGTCCATTAGGGAAAATAAGGCAGACTCAGCAGGGGCGGTGTTGTTTCTTGTTTGGCTTTGTGTGGATTGGTAGATAGAGATGCACTTTGTTTTGCATGGGAATACATTCTGTGCATGGAAAGCTGCTGCATGACATTATCTGTTTAACCTTTTCTTAAGGGACATGACTGTTTTTACATAAAATCTAAATGTGTTCATATGAAGCCGTGATGCTATCATACGTCCCTATAATGATTCTGGAAATATCAGTCAGTTTCAGTGTTTTTATGTTTACTTTTTCTTTTTTTTAAAAATGAATATTTTACTAAACTAACCAGTAAATTTATACCATAACTCTTGCTTCTGTTCTGTTTTTCAGTGTCTGCCCCAATCCCCCAGCAATACCCACACCCCAGTGCCACACTGCATCCTCACCCCCAGCACCCTCAGCCTTCAGCCACACCCACAGGACAGGCACAACAGGGTACACAGCATGGGGGCAGCCATCCTGCTCCCAGCCCTGTTCAGCATCCTCAGCACCAGGCAGCAGCTGCAGCTGCTGCAGCCCAAGCCCTTCACCTGGGAAATCCACCACAGCAGCAGATGTACTCCGCTTTGGCTCCCACTCCACCCTCCATGACCCCTGGCCCCAATCCCCAGTCCCCACAGGCTAGCTTTCCCTCAGCCCAGCAGGCTGTTTACATTCACCCTTCACAAGTCCAGCATGGATACAACCCTAACCATATGGCTCATGTGCAACAGGCAAGTTCCACTGCATATATATATGGTCGTGTGTATACAACCCCATTTCCAAAATAGTTGGGACCATGTGTAAAATGTAAATAAAAACAAAATGCAAAGATGTGCAAATCTCATAAATCAGTACTTTATTTACAATAAAACATAGAAAACATATGTTTGAACTGTGTAAATGTACAATTTAAAGAAAAAAATAAGGTCATTTTAAGTTATATGGCAACAAGACATCTCAAAGTTGGGACAGGGCCATGTTTACCACTGTGTAGCATTCCCTCCTCTTTTAACAACAGTCTATACATGTCTGGGAATTGAGTAGACCAGTTGCTGGACTTTTGGGAGAGGAATGTTGTCCCCTTCTTGTCTGCTATAGGATTCTAGCTGCTCAACAGTCCTGGTTCTTCTCTAACATTTTTTTCATTTCACAATGTGGCAAATATTTTCAGTTGGTGAAAGGTCTAGACTGCAGGCCAGTTCAACTCCCAGACTCTTCTAGGGCCCAAAGATCAGCATCAAATATTTATTTTCTTGTCCCCTGTGCACACAGAATTCTCCAGATTCTTTGATGAGATCTCTTTAGATGATATTATGTACTGTAGATATTGACATATTTAAAGTCTATGTAGTTTTAGATTGAGGAACATGATTCTGAAATTGCTCCGCAATTTGTATGTAGTTCTTTGCAGATTGCTGAACCTCTGCTCATCTTTACTTCTTATAGACTCTGCCTCTCTAAGATGCTCTGTTTATACCCAGTCGAGCTACTGACCTTTTGCCTGTTAGAATCAGAATAATGTTTTCAGAATCAGAATCAGAAAACATTATTGATCCCAGAGGAAATTGCTTAAATATCAGTCTATTTAGCTATTTAGCTGCAAAATGTTCCTCATACTGTTTTTTGGGAACCACTTTCTTTTCAGCCTTTTGTTGCCCAATCCCAATTTTTTAAAGATGTGTTGCCATCAAATTTAGACTGACCTAATATATAGTAATGTCTCACCCTCAGCAGTTGATGATTTCTATGTTCTATTTCTATGTGAATAAAAAATTTGTTTATGATTATTGACAAATTATTGCATTCTGTTTTTATTTACATTTTTCACAGCTTCTGTACTTTTTTGGAATTGGGGTTGTGTATATATAGGTAATTCTAGGAAACAGGTGCCATTTCCATTATTTATTAAAAAAAACTAATTTTTTTCTATTTTATATTCCTTACAATGAAAAGTATGTAAATACCATTCTTTTACCACCTTGGCCACCACAGACAACTGCTTGTCTGTCAATTCTTTTAAGCAAAATGTCCTGTAAGAGGGTGGTACAGACAAATTGTATAAACTATAGAATTTGTTGTTTGTACATTTCACATGATTAGTCAAGTCAATTTTATTTCTGTATTGCTTTTTACAACTGCTGTTGTCCCAAAGCAGCTTTACAGAATCAGGGTTCAAGTCCCTAATGAACAAGCCAAAGGTGACAGAGGCAAAGAAAAACTCCCTAAGCTGTATGAAGAAACCATGGGAGGAACCAAGGGTCAGAAGGGGAACCAGTCCTCCTCTGGCTGACCCCAGATATCATTAAAAAACAAACATTTTTACATTTATGAAGCTAGCATCAACTAAAGGCCTATAGCTTTGAGCAACATTTCAAGCTTATGCATATAAAGCATATGAATTACATAGAGATGGTCTGTGGTAGCTGAACTACTCTGGGTCAGTTGGTAAGGAGGCCTCTATGATGGTTGTATCATCTGGTTGTAGGAGACCCGGGGCAGAAGTTCTTAGTGTACAGGTGGGCAGCAAAGACTTTCAATCAATTAGGGGAAACATAGGGTTGTCCATATAGGCTCTCTTTAGCAGAAATGAGTAGGTGTCAGTGGTAAGAACTTTAACCAGAAGTAGGACATAAGGATGGGTCATGCTGGTCCAGACAGCAGGATGTGACCGGATACCCAGTATCTTACGGGTAGCATGTGTAGCTCAACAGACAGACAGACAGAGAGAGAGATAAACAGAAAGAGATCAAGAAAGAACATAGATTGTTCGGGATCCTCAGTGTTACAAGTGATTTAGAACAACGTACATTGTGGTCTGAGTTAAGGCAGGAGCTTCAGCAAGACTTGCTATGACAGCATAACTAAAGAGGAGAGCCAAACGTTACTGCAGACATAAAGGCATCCTGGGGCATAAGGCAGCCAGCCACTCAACAAAACTGAGTGAGCACAGCAGTGTCGAGGGACAGCATCTAAACATCCCAGTTTACCAAAAAACTCTGCCTGAGAATCCTCCAGGTCTACCCCTAATCTAAAACCAACAGAAGGCTTGACTAAATATATATATTGTCAACTTGGACTCTAATATTGAGACTGTCCTTGAGTTCCAAACACTGGATTGAAGATTGAGTTAGTGAGTGAAAGAGTGATTGAGTAACTAAAAAAAGACAGTGAGTGAAAGAGTGGGTCAGTGAGTGAGTGAAAGAAAACAATAGTGAATAAGGGGGTGAAAGAAAGCAATAGTGCAAGAAAGCAAGTGAGAGAACGAGATAGTGAGTGCTTGAGTGAAAGATAGTGAGTGAATGAACGAGATGGTAAGTAAATGTGAGTAAGAAGTTGGTGAAAGAGTGAGTGATTAAGTGAGTAAGTAAAAGAGAAGTGAAGCAATAGTGAAGGAGTCCATGAAAGGAAACAGTAGAGTGTGAAAGAAAGCAATAGTGCGAGAAAGATGGT
Organism: Arnoldichthys spilopterus; assembly: GCA_037974385.1. Taxonomy (NCBI): domain Eukaryota; kingdom Metazoa; phylum Chordata; class Actinopteri; order Characiformes; family Lepidarchidae; genus Arnoldichthys; species Arnoldichthys spilopterus. The sequence continues at coordinate 6,705 of JBBPDA010079098.1, read as the reverse complement.
GAGTGAGTGAGAGCTAGAGAATGGGTAAGAGAAAGATAGTGAGTGAAAAAGATGAGTGAGTGAGAGTGAAAAAGTGAGTAAGTGAAAAAGAGTGAGAGAGTGTGAGCGAGTACAAAAGAAAGTGAGTGAAAGATAGGTTGAGTGAAAGAGTGGGTGAGTAAGTGAAAGAGAGTGAGTCAGTAAGCGTGAAGATAGTGAATGAGTGACAGTGAATAGTGAGTGCATGAAAGAGAGTGAGAGAGTGCGTGAAAGAGAGTGAGAGTGCGTGAGTGAGTGAGTGAAAGAGATAGTGAGTGCGTGAGTGAAAGAGATAGTGAGTGCGTGAGTGAAAGAGATAGTGAGTGAGTGAGTGAGTGAGTGAAAGGTTTAATGTGTGAGTGAAAGAAGTAATGCGTGAGTTAGTGAAAGATATAGTCCGACTGAGTAAGATATAGTGAGATATGGTGAGTGACTGAGAGTGAGTGAAAGAAAGGGATAAAGATAGTGAGTGAATAAAAGAATCATGAGTAAAAGAAAGCAATAGTGAGTGAGTGAAAGCAATATTGAGTGAAAGATGTTAAGAGTGTGTGAATGAAAGAAAGCCATAGTAAGTGAAAGAAAGACGGTGAGTGAGTGACAGTGAGTTAAAGCAACAGTGAATGAGTGAGTAAAAGAACGCAATAGTAAGTGAGAGATAGTGTATGCATTGGTGAAAGATGGTGAGTGAAAGAATGCTAGAGTGTGAAGGACAGCAAATGAGTGAAAAAGACAGTGAGTAAAAGAAAGCAATAGTGAATGAGTTAAAGAGATAGTGAGTGAAAGAAAGCAATAGTAAATGAGTGAGTGAGAGATGGTGTGAGTGTAAGATGGTGAATAAAAGAGTGAGTGAAAGAATGCGAGAGCGTGAAGGACCGTGAAAAGAGATACAAGTGAAAGAAAGTGTGAGTAAAAAGATTGAGTGAATGAAAGAAAGCGAAAGTGCGTGAGTAAAAGCGAGTGAATGTGTGGGTGCAAAACAGCAATGTAAGTGAGTGAGTGAAAGGTATAATGAGTGAAGGAAAGCGAAATGAGTGAAAAAGAGTTAAAGACGGTGAATGAGTAAAGAGTAAAGAGTGAAAGAAGGTGATAGTGTGTGAGTGAAAGAAAGATCATTTAAATGAATAGCTCTAAGCTTTAAAACCATACTTTGGCACATTTTTTGTGGTTTATGCAACCCATCAAATGTTGCAGACACAAATGGCACCCATTCGTAGAATGGCCATATACATGTGGTCATGTATGCATAAAGCATGGCTATATCAAATGAATCATTTGGGAACCTGTATAAAGAAAAGAGTAAAATTATTGTAAAATAACAACATGTTTTAATTATATAACTAATAATAACTGGCTTATGAGGGATTAAGGGGAAGCTTGCTTCAAAGCAGTAATTGTTTCTGTGTAAGTACAGCATGATATCTGACTATACTTTTCTTATTTATTTAACTGCTAAAATGTCTGTCCCTTGAAAGGCACACATGCAGTCAGGAATGGTGCCTACTCATCATGGCACACCCTCCCACCCTCCTGTGATGCTAATGGCCACTCAGCCACCTGGTGGACCCCAGCCTCCTATGGCCCAGGGCACCCTCAATCCTATCCCTGTCTCCTCAACCACACACTTCTCCTATATGGCACACCCTTCAGGTATTGCTTCAGAACTCTTGTGTATTAAACGGAATGTATGAGAAGCAAGGCAGATTCAGACCTAGGCAATAAAACTATAGCATTAATTAGCAAAGACAAAGCATCTTCTATGAACAGTTAGTAATTCAGTACACTAGGCGGCAGTGTTTGCCTTTTTCTTTTCAAGTGAAAGTGAAACAGGGAAACAAGCAGGGAGAACTTAGGACAGCTCAAACCAATGACTAAGATAGCAAGATATTTTTAGTATTAATAAAAAGGAAGAATAAGTTTCTAAAACAATTGCACAAAAAAATACTGCACATATGTCTGTGACATAAATTGCAGTTAAAGTCGGAATATTGGCCAAATCCTGACTTTTATGGTATCAGAGTTATAAAAATCTTTTAGTTCTCTGGTTATTTTCATTTGTGATTTTTATACCTGCTCTCTTTTTCAGTACAACCTCACCATCAGCAGCAGCTGTAGAAGATGAGGACTGCCCAGAAAGGGCTAACTCCAGTGATGCCCGTTCCACCCTTCCCTTCTAGACTCACCCATGACCTACTGACTGACATATTTCTCCTTCTCTAAATACCCAATGAAATGGCCACTTAGACTTCTATCATGCTGCACTTCTGCTACTCTCCACCATTAGTTAATGCCAATAAGCAAAATTCTGGTGAACGTTTTTTTTGTTGTTTTTGTTTTTTTACAAGAGTTTTAACAAGAGGGGGACTGTGAGAACACCAGTAATATGAGTGAGAAACTGAAAGTCAAGAAACTGGAACTTGCATTTTGTCTGCACCTTCTAAGTTAATGAAAATTCTTCCAATCTATTGACAGTATTAACATTACTGTTAAAAGCTGCTGCTATTGCTGTGTTCAAGAACTTGGGGTAAAGGAAAGCAAAGCAAAACAAAAAGATATTCTAACCAAACTAAAAATGAAAATTTGCAGTTAAAAAAACATTTGGCAAAAAGATTAATTATTTATTAATCTAATCAGATGATGAACCCCATTACACTTGACCATTATAAAACTGTTAAGTTAAACAAAACTTTGTAGATAATATAAATGAATAAAAAAAATTAAAAACCATTAAAAAAGTTTTAAAAACTGTAAATGTTTGTTTTATTCTTTTTGTGAATCGGTGTGTGCATTTTTGCATTCTCATCCTTGAGCATCAACCATGTATAAAAAGCTCAAGATATGTCAAGCTGCTGATCAGCACACTGGCAAATATTTGAACTGTACTTACATGTGGCCTGGACGTGTTGGAGTTTCTTGTGATGCAGACATACTTTTTTCTTTTTATATAGAGAAATATGTTTTCGTATCTGGTATATGTTAGTCCTCTGACATCCACTGGTATCAAAGCACTGACTGTTCTCTGAAATTGGGTCTATGGAATGAGGCTAATTAAAGTGCAAACCAAGATATTAAGGTTAAATCTTTTCTTAGTGGCAGGGTGCACTCTGCTCATTTTATTAGGTAATATATACCCACTTAACATGTGGGTGCACTTTGTAATTCCACAATTTCAGACTGTTGCCCACCTACACTGATCAGCCATAACCCTGACTGGTAAAGTAAATACCATTGACTATCTTGTTATTTCAATTGAACCTGTCAAGAGGGATGGGACATATTAGGCAGCAAACAAACAGTCAGTTCTTAAGGTTAACATGCTGTTAGGAGGAAAAATGGGTGATGGCTAGATGATGGATTCAGAACATCTCCAAAATAGCTGATCTTGTGGAGTGTTCCAGGTAGTTAGTGCCTAAAAAAGTGGTCCATGAAATGTTTTCCTACTATGTTTTGAAAAGTGAATGCTGACTATGATAGAAAGCATGAAGCAGCATGAGGGGAGACATACGCAATGTTAGGCAGGTGGTAATAATATTTCGCATTCAAGAGGAGTGCTCAGCTGCAGCCTATGCCATGAGTAAAATGGCTGATTCCAAACCAGACACTGTAGCATCTGGAGAATGTTCAAAGAGAGGTATATGTTTTGGCAATGTAAAACAGAGAGCTGTGGCTTGTGTAGGCATCAGGTTGGCACCTTCGTAACCCAGTCGGATTTGACCTCAATTGACTGTGAAAGCAATTTCTTTAAAAGCAGCAGGCCTGGCTTTGCTTCAGTGAAATTCACAAATAGATTTGATTTGCTAATTTATTCACCAAACCATAAAGTTCTTCTCTCTGCTAGCATACAAAGTTTAAGTGGACAGAGCTTGTATATTCAGTATCTTTAAATTAACTTCACGATTGCACAAATTGAACTCAGATAAATAACATGCCTAACATGACATTTCTACAGCATAGAGATTAAATGCTACAGTATTAGTCACACTGTCGGCAGCTCTAGGAGGATTATACCCATCTGGCCAATCAGGACAGTAATCCAACCACAGACCTGGGGTATTTGAAAATACACTTCTTTCAAGTCCACTCAACAGACACATTTGAGAACAGCTATGTGTAACATGCAGACCTCAAACTAAGGAGAAAAAAGGTGAATGGGTGAAGGCAATGTTCCACCCTTGGTGAGTGCAATCTGTGCTTATATGTACCACCTGGATCAAAGCCCTAATAAGCTTGCATGTCCCACAGGACATGGCAGAATCCTTGGTGGCAGGTGTAATTGGCATGGTGCAAAGGCCACACCCGACTTTAGCTGGTAAAGTGGTAAATGGCTCTTGGGCTTCCCTGTGAGTGATTGTTTTGTTGTTCATGTTAGTTTCCTAGCCTTAGCTTGTGTTTTTCATTTTGTTTAATAAAGACCTGTTTCCATAACGTCCTGCCTCCGTTTGCTGCCAGACAACACGCAAAATCATTACAGATAGACCGACCTTGAATGGCAGCAGCAGGACAATTCTATGAGCTCAGTCTGAGCATGATCGATGGCTGGCAACGCCGAGGAGGTGAGTTGGCTGAGGTGCACAAGATCCTGAGCCAGATCAAAATGGCTCAGTAATTCACCAAGAATGAAAGGCTGGGGGAGCTGATCTCGTTGGTGGAGAGCCTTATAAGGAGCACTGAGCGACCCCTGCAAAGGGGGGAAATTTCTGGGGGGGGGGGGAGTAAGAGGCGGAAAAGGAGCTGGCTCAGAAGAGCAGTTCAGCAGAGGAGCTAAATCTCCCCTTTGAAGCCGTTGACGGGTCTTCCTCTGCGCCCAAACACAGAAGCCGCAAGGGAGGGTGTTGTATGGGAGCCGTCAGCAGTGAGCTTCCCGAGTCGGTTCTGATCACCAGTGGCTCAGCTCTGTCCACTGGCAAATCAGGTCCACCCAGGAGCAAGCTAGCCTCAGCAGCTCTGCCTCCCAGCGTGCCAGTCACCATGCTCCTGAGTGCACGGGAGGCTCCCTCAGAGACATCGCCATAGCGGGCACGCGAGACGAGGGAGGCCTCCACTCAGACATCAGCGAGGGCTCTGAGGACCACTAGAAACACTGCCATGCAGACATCAGCAAAGCAGCAGCAAGCGGAGCGGAGTAGCTCCGCCCCCGAGTCGCTGATGCTGCTACTGGGCACCTCAGAGAGCCTCACCTCCATGTCAAAGAAGCCAGAAGGTCCAGCCCCTGTGTTGAGGATGCCAAAGGGCTCGGCCTCCGCCCCCATGCCAGAGGACTTCGCCTCCACGTCAGGGAATAAGCAGAGTCCTGGCCCCACAGTGGTGAAGCCGCCATGTCCCGCTGCTGTGCCACTGCAGGTGGCTCCAGGGAGCTCCACCACCGCCCCACTGCAAGTGGCTCCCAGTCTGTGTCCCAAGTGTTGTGCCCAATGTTTGTGTCTATTTTACATCTTTTGTCTAGGTCCTTGTCTTTGTTTCATGTTTAAGTTTTCATGTGTCCTAGCCTGGTGGTCTTGTCATGTGTTTAGTGTTGCTGTCCCCCTGGGTAAGCGCCTGGTTTTGGCGGTCTGTAGTTGCATCGGGAAGGTGCTCCTAGGGGGAGGGCTGTGTGTCGTGTGTGACGTGTGTCCCACATGTTTCTCTGTCCGTTTGTTTTGTTTTGCCATGCATTTATGCCCTAGCCCCGCCTCACAGCTGCGTCTTGTGTGTCTTCACGTCCCCTGTCAGCTATGCCTTGTTTAGTGTCCCTTTATAACCTGGTGTGTTTCCTTTTGCAAAGGTCACAGCAGGGGCCAGGGCTTTCTAGCCCTACAGTTATGGAATAAACTTCCAAGTTATGTTTGGGCCTCAGACACAGTCTCAATATTTAAGTCCAGACTGAAAACATATTTGTTTAGTCAAGACTTCTGTTTGTCCTAGATAAGGGGTAGATCTGGAGGTTCTCAGGCATAGAGTATTCTGGTAAACTGGAATGTTTGGATGCTGTCGCTCCCCCACTCTTGACTGTTGAGTGGTTGTGCTGCCTTATGCCCCAGGATGGCTTCATGTCTGTGTTTTTTTCTAGCTCTCCCCTTTAGTTATGCTGTCATAGCAAGTCTTGCCGGAGCTCCTGCCTGGACTAAGACTACAAAGTACATATTTTTAATCACTACTAACATTTCAACATCACTAACAAGAGAACTTCACTGAGAACTATTATTATCATATATATTTATTTATTCATTCTTTTTCTCTCCTTTACTTTTCTCTTGTTTGTTATTGCTATACGGTGTCGATCAGAGGAGGATGGGTTTCCCCTTTTGAGCCTTGGTTTCTCCCGAGGTTTCTTCCTACAGCTAGGGAGTTTTTCCTTGCCTCTGTCGTCTTTGGCTTGCTCGGACCTGGTTTCTGTAAAGCTGCTTTGTGACAACGTCAGTTATAAAAAGTGCTATAAAAATAAACTTGACTTGACTTGAGAAGTCTTCACTTTAAATTTTCTTATCATTTTTTAAATTTATTGATTCATTAAATGCTCAGTTTATTTAATAATGTATTATTTATTTAATAATTAAATGTAATTATAAATGTCTTATACTTCTCTTCTTTAAAACCCATGCCTCTTCTTTATTTTAGTTGCCTCAATATATGTCAAGTCAAGTCAAGTTTATTTGTATAGCGCTTTTTACAACTGACGTCACAAAGCAGCTTTACAGAAACCGGGTCCGAGCC
>JBBPDA010079087.1:0-12326 GCA_037974385.1 Arnoldichthys spilopterus | reverse complement strand
CCTAGAAAGACGCACAGACATGAGGGCATCCTGGGGCATAAGGCAGCACAACCACTCGACTGTCAACAAACCTGAGTAAACACGTCAAAGTGGGGGGGGCGACAGCATCCAAACATCCCAGTTTACCAGATTACTCTATGCCTGAGACTCTCCAGATCTACCCCCTATTTAGGACTAACAGAAGGCTTGACTTAACAAATATGTTTTTAGCCTGGACTTAAATACTGAGACTGTGTCTGAGTCCCGAACATAATTTGGAACATTATTCCATAACTGTGGGGCTTTATAAGAGAAGGCTCTAGCCCCTGCTGTGACCTTTGCATCGTGGGGAACCAGCAAAGGACCTGTACCTTGTACTAACTGGAGCTTTTTTATGCACCTATTAGAACATCCAGACAGTAAATCATTACAATAATCTAAAATGGCCCTCATTCATCTGACTATAATGTCACTGAAATTCTGTGGCTTGACGCATACTGTATTTTACAAAATGTGATTTTTCTGGAAATGGGGTTTGTATAAAATTAACTGTGCATTAATTCTAATTTGGCACCAACATACCACTTAAAACAGACACACTGATTTTGTTGACTTTAAAGCCATTATAATTATAATATTTTGCAATATTCATAAGTCAGCTCAAGTCCAAATTATGTGATTCAAGTGTGCACCTGCAACCCTTTGTGTTGAATTAAAACATTTTTCAAAATGACAATGAACAGTATTATAGAAACATTAATGCTTTGCTTGTGTTATTGGTTGTACTATCAATAAAAAAAAAACCAAACGCCTAGAGCTGGTGTTCTCTAGAAACATTGTTGTAATACTACATCTAGCCCACTATATAACCCATAGCATCACATCTACAGAACTCTTGAATCTACACCAGTCATAATTGTTTTCCAGGAACAGGAATATATGCTGATGAGGCTCTCATGTGACTGATAGTTCCTAAAACTGCCAGTTCCTTATACTGCTGAACAGTCTAAATCAGAGCAATCACCAATGGATTAAACCATCCATCCATTTTCTAAACCGATACTTCCATTTCAGGTTGCGGGGCAGCTGGAGCAAATCCCAGCTGACTACGGGCCCAAGGCAGGGTTCACCCAGCACAGGATGTGAACACATAGACACACAACCATTCACACTCAATAATTTAGAGTATCCAATCAACATGCAAACCTTTTCGACAGTGGGAGGAAACCAAAGCACCCGGAGGAAACCCACACGAACACAAGAAAAGTTTGCAAAATCTGCACAGAAAGACACCTGTGGCCGACCCAGAGATCAAACCCAGAGCCTTCTTGCTGTGAGGTGACACTATTATTAACTATTATAGTAATATAATTATTATATTACTTTTAAATTATATTTATTATTACACTCCCTCTGGAGAATACACCCTTCAGCTCTGTATGGTGCAACACTGCACATTTAATTTTCATGTTTGTTCCCTGTTTCACAAATCTACATACATACATAAAATACTGCTATTACATACATCTCTTCTACCTTCTGGCAAACGCCATCAAAGCTTCTGCTCTGGTTCTGCAAAACTGTGTAACAATTTCCTACCCCAGGCCATCAGCACTTACCAGTGCCTGCTTAACCAGGTTTCATTCCAGTGTACTACCTCACTTTATGTTTTATATAGTCCTATACTATACTACACACCCTAGACTTTCAATAGTATGTGCACTGTTTGCTGCTACAACTGGCACACTTATGTTCTGTACTGTGATGACAGAAGTATGACAAAATTTATCACCTTATAATTTACAGGTTTTGATCATTTTAAAATTTACTGCTCACTAAATGCAGTGTAGTGCTGCTGATTGCCTCTGGTGCAATATCATGTCTTATGGTGCAGTAGTAGTCTTTACAGAATCTTACAGCTCATTTTCGGTATACTGTTATTTAAGTGTAGACTGCTGTTGGCAAAGTGAATTCTGACCACATGCTCAGAGAAGCAATTTTTGGAAACAGTAAGCAGCAAATTTAAATCTTTAACAACACATTAATTTAGGTAATTAGTATACTGATTAAGCTCTATTTTTTGGAACAGTAACCTTGTTGGCTAAGTGACTTCTGACTTTAACCACAAGCACAAAGAGGCTATTTTTAGAAACAGGATGTAATATATTTAAATCTTCAACAACACATTCATTTAGTTCATTCGTTTATTCATTAAGTTCTATATTTTCTGAACATTTATATTCTGAAAAATGCCTTTTCCTTGTCCAGAGCCAAAAGTTGATATGGTGACTTTGTGTTCAGGACAGCAAATCCACATTTACAAAAATATCACAAACTTAAGATTAATTGGATGAGGTTCTCAGTATTTTAAGTAATGCAATTTTTATAAATATTTTTGTAATAAAAGTGGGCATATAGGATTCATGGGCTTGCTAGGGGGCTCCCCCCAGATATATATTTTAAATGTAACTCGTGCTGTGTGGATCTTGTGCCCTATGCTTTTTTATGTGCTTGACTACAACAAATAGAAAACAGCAGACAAAAAGTCAGCACACTGTTGCTCCTAATATACAAATTATTTAATTTGAACCAGTTTAACATGACAATGTGTTTCGAAAAAAAATATTTCTAATCAGTTTGATGAAAAACAACAAAATAATAATGTATTTGATTTTAAATTGGGAGCCACATTGTGCCAACAATTTTGTTTGTTTCCCTTGTGATTTGCATAGGATGTTTTCCATCTCAACCATTCTTTCTTTGCATATTATATTATCTGCATTCTCAGCACAGATTCTGGGTTTGAAGAGTAAGAGTTAATGCATCTGGTTTTCTGGTGGGATTTATGACAACTCCATGAGTAATCACAGTACCAGCTTACTGCCATACCCTTTCCACCCATTTGCAACCATAAAAGACTAAAGTCTGGGAGTTTGCTGATTTTCTCTTAACAAATAAGCCAAGAAATTAGCTCCTTTAAGTAGATGCGTTTGACTCTGTAAATCATTAAAATGCTGGACAGAAACCCTCTAGGACTGATTTACCCCAACCCTGTGTTAACCCTTTGAAGACCATGGACCTTTATGTAGGCTCACTTCAATTCTTCGCTCATAGGTACATAACACCTATTATTTTAAAAGTAGTTACAAAAAAGTTCATAGAAGTTATTGCATAAGTCTTAAAGAGTCTAGTGTTCAAGGGGTTAATATGTAAACTTACTATGTTCTCAGCGAGAACTTTCAGGCCATTTTTACTGCACATATTCACTTGATTACAGTCACCCACAAATTGGAAAAGCAAGTTGTACGTCCACTGATGTCTAATGTTAGACAGGCTTAAATTTGTTTTAAAAATGGCCATTAGAAACAGGCTCAAAAATAAATATGTATAATCTTTGGCCTTTCTTGAACGCAATTAAAAACAAAGGAGATAAAACACAGTCATCTTAAAACAACAAAAACGTGTGCTGTTAACACATACAAAATATTAATAAAACACATGATTCAGAGTCAGTTGCTCAGACTGAGAAAAAGCAGAAGTTTGTGTAATTCATGTGCTTTTTCTGGCTAACAATACGGTAAGTTATTAGGTGAACTTCAGCAAGTTTCACATCAACAAGTCTATGCAATGGTAGAGAAGATCTGGATGTGATTTGAGTAGATTAGGGGAAGATTTGTGGTGTTGTATTTATGGAAATGATTATTGACCAGTGTTTGTTGGGGTCATGGGGTTCCTAACTAAAGAAGCAAAATTTGCGCAAAAAACATGTTTGCAATTTTAATGACGAAACTATATTTTCTGAATTTGATATTTATTTTAAAAAATTTATTTCATTAAAAGTGATTGGCCATTTTGTTTTGTTCTCACATAATGTGTGCATCAGTACAGTGCAAGTATATTTCTTCTATGGCTTATCACAGATCTTTTATGAGAACAGTCCTATACCTGTTAACAAGACACAGTAAAAGATTCATAATATTTCATCATCACAAAATGTAAAAGTCATTAAACTAAACATTTAATAAAACATTTGTTTTAACGAAAAGCAAGTATAGTAAAAATAAATAAATACATTAAAATACAATGGCAAAGGACTATGATCATATGTTTGCATTGCTTAAATCAAACTGTTTCAGCTATAAAACGTTTCAGAGTTCTGTTCCTATTTCATGATTCCATATTTATTGTCCAGTAATAGTTTTTGCCTCCTCAAGCATACAAACCACTTAAGCAATCTTGATTTATCATGTCTTGGTCACAAGGGCACTGAACATTTGATTACTTACCTGTCTAAATATCCAAAGATATTTCCAATTTTAAAGGGCCCATATCGTACTTTTTCCACTTATATTTCTGTAGTGAACATGGTCATAATTGATTTTTGCATGATTTCCCAACTTTTCTTTTTTCCTTTAAACTAATGTATATAAATGATCTATGTTCTGATTGGCTGCTTTAAACTAGTTCAGACATAGGTACTTAAATGTTTTATTTAAAAAAACATTTATATTTTTTACGTTGTGTAAAACCATTACTATGAACAAACCAACAGAAAAAGCCCAAAATGATGTTTTTACACGAAATAACTCACATTAAAGGTAAATAATATTATTGCCATCTACTATAAAAGGTTCTTTATTGGAGATTCTTGTTTTGGACAGCAATATGTTTTCACACGTAGATATTAAGCTCTCTAGGGAAAACTAGTTTTCCAGGATATGTGCACTTTCAAGGCACATTATGTCTTGATCAACTTCTTTGGCAATACAAATGAAGTACTACAGGAGCATTGGAAGTAACTGCCAGAAGGTAATCAGGTGATTTAGCTAAAATAAAAACTTTAAAGATCACCATGTCAGCATGTTAACATAGGGCTGTGCATGTTTCTCCATAGTCTGTTAGTTTGCCTTGGGTTCCGTTTATGCACCAAGAGCAAGTTCTTGTGCACACATGCATTCTCTCTATCCTGCTCACGGATGTCAAAAGTCTGGAAACCATTATGCTTCTCTGGAGAGATCCCCAGGGCCTTAAAACACATCCCTGTGTAGACATCATCAATGGGGAAAAAGGGGATATACTGGGAAATGATGTGGAGAGGTCTGAGAAGGAGTCCAGAGAAAAGAAACCCACCGCCACCAGCATAGGGTGGGTATGGTCCTTCATAGAATGATTGAGGAACATAGTATTTGATCTTGGTGTCTCTTAACGGGCTGGCATCTGAGATTATTTGGCCAGTGTACAATTTTGAAGCTTTGTTAGGGTCTAGAGACTGTAAGTAACTGAGAATGGCTGGTGTGTTAGCGAAAACATCATCATCACCTTTAAAAATAAAGGAAACATGGTGACAATGATGAAGAGCCCATTTAAAAAACACGTGCTCCTTGAGGGTCAGATTGTAAAATGAGTCTTGAAAGTCCCAGATGAGTAAATCTCCAAATTCCTGAGCCTCGAAAAGGATCAGCTTATTCATTTTAGGATCATCTACTGAAGGGCTGCCTAAAAGAAAGACTGTTTTCACAAGCAACCCCTGGTATACTCCTTCTTTTCCCCAGGTGTCTCGAACAGCCTGCCTTCTTTCAAAGTGGTTTGGGGTGGATTTAACAGCAAAAAGGAGAAAAATCTTGCCATCAGCTGAGGCACACTTTTTAGGCTGGTCTATTAGAATCTGTGGATTTCGACAGTCCATGCCTTGAAGGAAGTCTTGGTAGAGCTCAGGGTACGATCGGAAGTCCTGTATGTTCATCCTAAGTAACTCCGTGCTTTCAGGCTGGCACTGAGAGCCATTCAGCGGGCCACGTTCTGTCAGATTTCTTGTAACGGTCAGCTGTCTGAGTATAGAGTGAAGTTTCCTGTTCCAGAAAGCACCACTTTTCGGAATATCCTTTATAAAGCTCTCAGAAACAGTGACGGATTGAACTGGTGCAGCAGCCGTGTGGTGAACACTTTTAAACTCTGTTGTCTGTTCAGTGCTCTTGTTTTCTTTGACAACGTTAGGGGTTGCTGTAACTAAGTGTGCTGTGGTACCTGAGAGTATTTCCACTGCTGCTCTCTGACTGTGAGCAATCTGCAGGTTTAGCATTGAATATATTATGAGGAAAAGGCTGCTGATTAGCACCATAGCAATAAGAGTCTTTGTACGACGCATTGTCACCATCACTGTACTGTTTTCCTTTATTGAAATCAGAGGATTAGACGATCACCAACCTGTTGAAAACATAATACAAAAGTCACTGTTGTAAACTTTGCAAAATAAAAACAATCTAGTATAAATGTTAAAGTCAGTAAAGGCCTCTAATCGCTTTTAGTAAAAAGCATAATGACTGTCAATGTATAAAGCTTTATAGATCTGGATGAGAGGTCTGTGTTTTTAACTATAATATATATTATGGGTGATGGGGCCCTCACACTCACACACACACACACCCACACTCGTTTAACAAGATAAAGATGCAAGCACACCAGCAAATCCATCAAGGAATAACTCAAAAAGAAAGGGGGGGGTATGTTCACTATTAAATTTTGTGGAATTTGAAAATGGCGGTACATGCAAGAAAACCAAAAATGTGGGCAGGTTGTTATTATTAAGATGGCAAAACGTAGATGAAAGTGACTGTCATTGTGAACACAATCAAGCACCACAAAGAAATGTGACCTCTGCATTCAACCCATCAGACGTGCACACGTGGAGCAGCAGGCAGCTATCAACAGCACCCGGGGAGCAGTGTAACGTAACAGAAACAAAGGTCACATGGCTAATACATAGACAAGAATAACCTAACACAGTGGTATGAAAATGATCCAAAAAGACAAACATCAATAAAGTTGTCTAAATCTGAAAACATATAGGAATCATGACACCTATAAAGATACTGAACTCAACTGAAGGAATTTTCCATGGAAAAGTGGTAAACATTTTTCAAGTTAATGTCAGAGATTGGAGGGCAACTATGCAAAACACCTACAAGATATTTCTGATAAAAGAGGGCATATTTCTTGCTTCTGAGGCCAAGCTGTTTCTCCACAGGAGAAGAATAGTATATCTGTTGATATCTTTGTTGAACAGATGACTGAAATGGATGATTTCCTTGTGGTTTTGTTCAAGTATATCACATTTGGCGGTAGGGACTTCAATGATAATGCACCTTGCCATCCAATCAAGTTTACAAACATTTGTCCCTGCTGCAGCTTCCCCACTGGGAAACTCCTGCACCTGAGGTCTCAGTATGGTCTTAGTACTTGTACTGAGGTAGCCTGTGGTGACCAAGACTATAAAGAAGTGGTTTGTTGAGGCTATGAATGCTCTGAAGGAATGCTTTGTGAACCCCACTTAGAGGACACTCACAGACTATATAATGGACTGTGTAAACTTCTGTGTGGACTTTGATGGCACAGTATTGTATGTAGACTGTGCATTATTTTGCCAACAACAAAAAACTGGGTCAGTGGTGACTTAAAGGCCTTGCTGAACAGTAAAAAGCAATCCTTTAGGACTGGCGATAGAAATGGAATGCAAAGTATGCAGAGGGAACTGAAGGTGAGAATTGGAGAGAAAAAGGCAGGCTATAATTTAAGATTCAAGATTTTTATTTGTCACATACACAGTTATACTAGTACAACGTGTAGTGAAGTGTGAAGTGAAGTGTGAAGTGAAACTTTGTCATTGTGAACACGTATCCCTGAACACTCCAATGTCTGTGCAATGGCATAACAAAAAATAAAACAAAGAAGAGCAAAAATTAATAAGATAAACTGTTATAGGCAGTGGCCTATAGGCAGAGCCTGAATGTGTGCCAGATGAGGTCCTCTGAGATCTTAACACCCAGGTATTTAAAGTGGCTCACACTCTCCACAAGAGCACCGTTGATAGAAAGAGATGTGTAAGATGTTGCTTCCTACTGTAGTCCACTTTCAGCTCCTTAGTTGAGTAGCTGACGTTCAAACAGAGGCTGTTGTCCTGGCACCATTTTGCAAGGTTTTCCACCTCCCTCATGTAGGCCGACTCATCATTTTTAGAGATGAGGCCGAGCACTACCGTGCCGTCAGCAAACTTAACAATGGTGTGGGAGCTGTGAGTGGCTATGTAGTCGTATATGTAGGCTGTGAAAAACAGGGGGCTTAAAACACACCCTTGTGGTGTTCCAGTGCTGAGGGTGATGGAGCTAGACATAGAGCTGTCCACTCTCACCACCTGGGGTCTGCCTGTGAGAGAGTCCAGGACCCATCTGCACAGCTGGCCATTCAGTCCCAAGTCCTTCAGCTTGTTGAACAGTCTGAGTGGAACTACGGTGTTGAAGGCTGAGCTATAAGATCAGATGCAGTCTTCAAAGGGGTAACGTAAAAGAGTTGTGGAATGGGTGAGGATGGTGAAAGGATACAAACTGCCCACACATCAACAACCATAAGAAATGAGCTATACACCCTTTTCAATAGATTTGATATTGGGCCATTTGCCAGTACATCTACCTGGTCATCTCTGCATCACACTCGTCCTTTGTGGCCTCCTCAGCCTCCAAAAGATGATCTGTCAGGGCTGGACATCCCATCCGATGAGGTGTGATGGTTGCTACCGAGATTGTCTGCGAAAAGGGTCCTGGCCTTGGGCCCTGTTGGTGTCAAAGATAAAGTACTGAAGACCTGTGCAACTCAGCTATATGGTGTCCTGTAGTATATCTTCAACTTCAGCCTAAGACTACAGAGGGTTCCAGGGCTTTAAAAGACCTCCTGCATTGTTCCGGTGCCAAAGATTATGAACCCCAAACAATGTAATGACTAGAAACATGTTGCACAGATGTATCAGTTGGCAAAGTCAATGGAGAGGCTAGTTTTTAGACATCTCAGAACACCAGTGGGAGCAGTTGCACAGAACCTACTCACACCTGGAAATGGCAGGAAACACTGTGAGAACCATTAATTCTTAATCATTTAATAGGTTTTGAAATTAAATACTCTAGTATTTGCTCAAACTTTTTGAGAGGACTAGCACTTTGGCTCTGGAAGAACATCTTTAGCTCTGGAAGGACATTTCTGTAGTCTGCTTCTGCTGTAATTATGTGCTAAATTTCCAGTTCTGCTTTTGTAGTGCAGTGTTTCACAACCATCCTTCTAGAATCCCATGTTCTGCCAATTTGAGTTTTTTTTGTCCCCAAAATACCAGGTTACCACTAATCTGTTAAGTAAGTCCCTCTGGGGTTAAAGTTTGTGACAGAGTAGGAAAAAATACTAAAATGATAAAACCACAAGTATACAAAACAACAGCTCAGCTCTGTGTCTTTAACTAGAAGTTTTAACTGTATGGGAATATTTGCAGACATCCACAACCTAATCGCACGGCTTGAACAAATGAACAATATGTAGTCTTTGACTTTATGCCTGCTCCCAGCTAGATGTAAAGCTTATGACCATCTTCTGAAAATAATGATCACCTGATGTAGCATTCTTACAGCCAGGCATTGAAGCAACTGGCCCCTGACCTGTACACTGTGTACTTGAACCTGTAGGTGCCAGATGGTTATAACAACTTTTCAAAGCCACATTTTGTTTTTGTGTGCTTTCTTGCCTTCTACTTTGTAGTGTCTTAGCATCATTTCTTTTGTTCCTTGATTACGTAGTACAGTCTTTACTGTTAGTAAATATATGGCTAAATTCTTTAGCCCTCTTTTTATATTCTTCATTAGCTCTATGAAAAACTTCCCTTCTTTGAAAGCTGCTGTGGTTATCTTATTTTAACTCAGCTTCACTCTTAACTGATAAAGCTTGTTAGCCTGAAATAGGGTCTTTAGTCATCTTAACATTACCACAGAATGTCTAAGGCTATGCAAACTTAAGAGTATAACTGCTGGGCTTGACTACTTTGACATGGTCTTTTGTAGATACACTGTAAAACAGAGGTGTAGTTTCAATGTATAACATATATGCTCACTCATAACCTGTTTTTTTGCATTCAGCTGTATATCATTCTTGACTGTGTTGTTACTTAAAAAGAACCGGGGGCACTTATGGCAGTGCTCTTATTTTCCTCAAAGTAACCTGAAGCCTCTAGTGATTAATTATCCAACATACACCACTGGGCTTCATTCCTTGGAGGACTCCATTGTGACCTTAGTGATGGGTGTACAAATAGGTGGGTACAGATTTACTTTCACTACAGCAACATAGCCACAGCATGCATAGAATTAAATGAACTAAATACAGCAAAACATACTCAATCTATATTTGAGGGTTGATGTCTTTCAGTGTTGTCGTTTTCACAAAAACTGTTAAGTGTGCCACAAACTACAGTCAATACTGTTCAATGCGTTTTTTTTTCCACTCAGCATATGCACTCACCTATATTTTGCTGTACAATGATCTTGAAACCACATGCCTAATCTTGTGCATGGCCCCCTCATGCTGCTAAAACAGCTCCAACCGTGGTGCACTGTGTGTTCCAACATCTTTTTTTATCATAGTCTGCCTAATATTTTGTGCAACAGGTGCTCTTCTTTTTAGATCAGACCAGATAGGCTAGCCTTCACTCCCCACACACATCAGTGAACCTTGGGTGCCCATGACCCTGTTGCCAATTCATCAGTCATCCTTCCTTGGCTCACTTTTAGTAAGAACAAACTACTGCACACCTGGAACACTTCATGAGACCTGCAGTTTTGAAGATGCCCCGACTCAGTTGTCTAGTCATCACAATAAGGTCCTTGCCAAAATGTCTGCATATTTTCCCCACTTTTAGCACATCAACTTCAAGGATTGACAGTTCACTCGCTGCTTAATATACCCCACCCCCCAAAAAGCGCCATTGTAATTAAATAACTGGATAGTCAATGTTATTTAACTGTCAGTGGTGTTAATGTAATGGCAGATAGCTGTGATAATTAAAAGATGGACACTTTCTTTACAGATTACAATGTATAGGCCAGTATGTTTACACTTTATTCTTAGCTAGATAGGTAAACTGTAGTGCAAGAATATTATTCATTATCTCTGATACAGGAAATAAGACCCTGGGTTAGGAAAGGGTGTCACTTTACTTCCCTGTACCAAACACGAAGTAGGTTTAACGTGATTTTGTTCTTGTTTGTTTGTATTAGGCTAGTTTGGGGCAAATTCGGATTAAAATGTTTACTGATGTTTCAGCTATGCTAGTATGAATCTATACCCCCTATACCCCAAAAATACAACAGGAAAAAGCACTAATCAGTCCTCTGTTCTCAACCAAAACTCTAAGGAACGATCTTTCGTGTACAAGACATAATTTTATTAGCGTTTCTGTGATTGCAGGCAAAATTATTTCGCCATTATTTCGGCGAACATACACCCTGGTTCCTCTGAACAATAAAAAAATTTTTAAATGAACGCAAAAAAATGTTATATTACGAAAATCTTCTAGAATATACCCCCCTGCCTCAGTATTACTTCATGACTACGGAAAAAATATGTCTGCGATTTGTTTCAGGCCTAATCATTAAAGATATCTGAACGCAAACATTTCAAGGTTGGTTTGGGTGTGGAGCTACATGACCCAGGTGAAAAGACAAACTAGGCACCCTAAACGAATAATTTAAAAAAACCCTTACCGAGGTAATGGTCAGTGCTGGTAGAATGGTCGCATAATCTTCTGAGCGTTAAATGCGCCGAGCACAAACATGTGGGCAACCCAAATATTTTATCATCATCATATTCAAAGTGCATTTCCCAAGCATGTCCAGATACAGCAACTAACTCTCAGCTCCTCTGTCTGCTTACACGGAATAAAAAAAGCAGACCGTTCACATGGAGGCTGGACGATGTGGAAATTTACATACTAGTTTGCATTCTGCTTTGTGATTGGATGTTGTGCGGTGTCTCAAATGAAAATGAAAAGTACAGACTTTATCTTCATCTTAAGGGAAAAAATATATAGAAAAGCTTCTTTTTTAAAAAAGTAAGCCAGCTTGAAAACCAGACTGAAAGTGAGATGCAATAAATACACCGAACATAATATTAACACCACCTGCCTAATATTTAGGCCTCCCTCATGGTGCTGAAACTCCTCTGAAGTCAGCGCTTTTACTTTTTAAACCATACTAGCTCTTCTGTGGGATAAGACCAGTGGATTAGTGATTTAGTCATTTAGCCATTACATTTACATTACATTTATTCATTTGGCTAACGCTTTTATCCAAAGCAACTTCCAGGACAGAGGAAACAATCAAGCATTCGCTTTGCATAGATCAATACTGAGAGTGGTGCTACACAGAGACCAACACATTGCTGGTGGTTGTAAGATAAATAACAGATGCAATTTCTTTAGAGCATATATATGCCAAGTGCTTATACAACCACAGAGAGCAACTACTGCAATAAATAAACACGCC
>JBBPDA010079066.1:0-12328 GCA_037974385.1 Arnoldichthys spilopterus | reverse complement strand
AGGTAAACACACAGAATTACAGTCTGGACTGTCTGATTACTGCCCCCCACAGGTAAACACACCGAATTACAGTCTGGGCTGCAGGTCAGCGTTAAACAGAAGGCGAATGTTATGTCATATTGTAGCAAATCAAACGCCGCTACAAAACGCCTACATCGCTCAAAGCACATTCACTTATCCACGAGTTGAGCGCCCCCTGTGGACTAGGCCTTAATGTGCAATACTGTTGGAGGTCAGATCCTACAGTTTCAGTCTTACTGACTACCTGCACTTTCTGATTCCCTCGCAGGCCAGAGAGCAGTACAAGAAGGGGATTAAATTATGGTGCCTCTTCTTTAAGCCAGCAGCTACAACAAACCACGGGAACAGACAGAAAGGAAGTCTACTTTCAAACTAATGCAGCAGGGTGTGATACGCAATAACAGGACTGAGGTTTCAGCTAATAGCACCATACTGGGTAGAGATTAAGCTTAGTCTGAGATCACCACGATTAATAATATTGGGAATACTCATGGAATGTTAAGCACAGCTTTGTTGAGTTTTTTTTCTGTTTTCTGTCTATTAGCTGCTGTACTATACTTCCGCTAAAATTGACTTATTTACTTAAGTATATTTATGAGTTATTAACAATTTGTATGGTACATTTTGTTAAGAAATATTAGTAAGTAGTTATTTAACTGACATTTTACTTGCTATGCATTTAATGAATTTTAAAATCAATAAAAAGTGAAATCTTGAAAATCAAACAGACCAAATTACCTGCGAGTCTTTAAAAGTGTGATTTTGAAAATCCTGATGCAGTTGTACAGGAGGGTTTCTTCATTGAGTGTTGAAGGGTTTTGGAGACCATGTTTCTCTTCTCTTATTTAGGCCTCCTTCTAGCTTTCCTGTCCAAAAAGATCCACAGAAAATCTATAAAATTATATAAATTAATACAATGCATAAAATAAAGTATACAGTTATAAAGAAAATTATATATGAATTCTAAAATACTTTTGATTTTAGATTCACTAGAGGGGCCCTGTTTTGCACCAGAGAAAAGCGCCACTCAGAGTAGTTTTGCTAGTGTCCGATGCATTTGTCTATTTCATGCCATACATTGTTTTGAAAACTTTGTTTTGTGTGTGTTTCCTGCTTATAGAATAGTTTTTTTTTTAATGACGCAAAGCAGGGCGGTGCATTGTTGGCATGTTGCTATGTTAAGGCAGTGTAATGCCATTGTGCTTTTGACCAAAAGCAGCGTCTAAAGTCTGGAAGTGCACTAATGACACTAAAAGGCTCCGGTGGAACAGAGCTGCTCCCCTAAATGATGCGCTCACACAGTTTCACTTCATTTTTGATTCCCATTTTGGTTTACAAGGTAAAGATATTTCTTCCACATATCTCAAATCTTCAATCGTCTTCCCTCAGTCCTGCTTCTACTGTTATGCTGTATGTTGAGCATTCAGTCTGAAAATGTATGGTATAGTCTACCACCGGATTTTAGGGTTTTTCCTGCTCCCACCTGCACACCGGACCTAACTAATCAGCTCATTGAAAAAACTGAGCTGAAGAAGGTGTATTACAACAGGGAAAATGGCAAAGTGTGCAGGGCATTGGGTTTCAGGACCAGTATTGGGAGACACTGGTTCCACATCAGCAAACGCGTGAGATGTGAGCTGTACACCAGTCATTTTTTCTGTATTTTGGTATAATTAGTGTAAAGCAAAGTCTTCATCTCTGGACCCCGGCTCCAGCTTCCAGTCCTGGCTTTTGTATTCACTGGTAGTGAACTGAACTGATTATGTCACTGATCTAGTGTAATATAACCAGTGACTGCAGAGTCCAGGAACAGAAACTGGATTTGAGGTCAGAAGCTGAAGACCTCGAGGTCAGGAGCTGAAGCTTTGCCGTGGTCAGTCAGGCATGTGACTTCTTTTCTGAATTTATTATTTATCTGCTGTATCTAAATGCCACAGAATACAATTAATGCATTTTTGGCACTTTTATTGAATAAAACGTGTTTTTTTTAGGGTTGTCTGTTATTGGATTTCATATACAGTATATATTATTTATAGCTTGCTTACTTTTTGTTGGAATATGTAGGAAGATTATTTATTTAACCTGTTTTTTAATGGTTTTTAAAATAAACTTTTATAAATAAAAAAATATATATATTATTTTTTATTTTTTTCTTTGTGATTTATAAGCCATAAAAAATGAATTTATGCTTAAAATGCATTACTTACTCATACATTACAGTAACACTTCATTACAGTTACAGCATTATTTTGAAAGCTTTATTAATGATTAGAGGTCAGATAATAAAATGCATTAAACTGAAATGGAAATTCAGTCCCAGTTTACAAAAATAACTGTGTAGTAATACAATAGCAATGCAACAGTGTAACTACTGTTTTTCCTGTTACAGATGGATTACAGTAGTGCAGCTTATGTAAATATATGTTTATCCACTTTGACTTTATCGTATTTACACAACTGTATCCTAATCTAATAACAGCAAATACTGAAGATCAAACACATGTGTACCTGCACTACTGTAGTACTCAGAGCAGTCGTTATACTGATTAAGATTGTAAAAGGTTTTATGATATTTTATGTTACTTGGTTGAACTAAATAGCCCTTTTAACAGAAAAACACCCACCAGTGTGTGTAAAACAAGTACATGACTAATACACATCACCAATAAATTTCCCCAGTTGGTCACTTATATTAAAAAGTTTTCTGACAGTTGACTAAAATATGCAAATGAGGCTATATCTAATTCAATAGCTGCTAATTTGCATACACAGCCAAACCAGAGATATGACCATTGGATAAGTCCAAAGTGTGTCGTTTTATTTTGTTGACAAATCGGAGTCAGTGTGTTTTACAAGAGGTGTCAACGAATCAGAAAACGCTGATAACAGCCCCTGATAAAAAAAAGAGGTTTATTAAAGAAAACACGAGAAACACAGAACGTAAAACAGGGAAACAAAACATGAGGCATTAAAAACCGCTGGCACATCAGCGGTAGACAACAGACAATCCACAAACGCTAAGCCGAACACGGAGACTAAATAGACGAGGTAAATCAACGACACCTGACTGACATAATCACAGCACATGGGACACAGCTGGGGGGCGTGGCTAACACGAACACGAGGGACAAGACACGCGGCAAAACGCAACCAAAAACATGAACACGTGGAACACGGGGACATGGACGTTACAGCCGGAAGATTGGGTGTGTGTGATGTGTATTACTGAAGGGAAGAATGTTGAGAAAACTGCCTGTTATGTAAGTGAAACCTACAGACTCAAATAAACAAAGTGTAATAAAATGAACATTGCGCATTTTTGGACGTTTTCTTAACACTGGGTCTGAAAAAATAGATGTTATGGACGCAAAAAATAAAAAATAAAACTTCAAAATGCATTTTGTCTGTCGTGCCAACTTGATGTTTACGTTGACAGTACATTTTGCATTGACGTCTCCAAGATACAGGAACAATCCAGCATTTTAGCTGCACAGGGCATCTGTCCCCATTAAATTAGCGACAGTCATTAAAAATGAAGCAGTTCATTGTTTTTGAGATGTTAAATGCACTGGAATATTCCTGTAATATCTATGATTATGCCACGAATGTCTCATTTACATAGTGTTCCTGTAAAATGTTGCCAAACATTTGTTTAATGGCTGAAAGCACATTTATCCCAGCACAGAGTGCATTGTTGACCAGCGGGAAACTCACACTGCCCAAACCACATGGTTTGTTTATGGAAAACAATACTGATTGGCTGCCTGGCAAACCGTAGTCACAGGCTTTGACAGAGGAGAGAAATGCAAATCAGTGATATTTATTGTAAACAGCCTCTCACTCACACACACAGCATGTTAAATCCCAGAAATCCCAGACGTTCTCATCCAAAAAGGACTGACAGCTATGGACAGAAGATTCCCGAGCCTCTGGACCTGTGAGTACAGTATTCGAGTTTATAGGACATTTAATGCTCTTGTTTGCTTTAAGAACTTTTTATGCTTCACAGCTGGTTTCTGTATTTTACGCTTGTTTTATAAGTGGAAATGTTTTATAAATGAAATTAGTGCTGTTTGTGTAAAGGAGATTAGTGTAAAGTCGTATTATTGATACAGTTATTTACCCTCTCTGTTCATTTCAGTGCCATATTAACCAATCGCAGCCAGTTGCTAAACCAGTTGATCTGTGGTTTTAAAGCTTTAGATGCTTCTGTTTTACTACTTAGGTTTACACAGATATCTGTTAACTGTAAAAAATAGTGTTTTAAGTTAAAGGTGCTGTGGGAAAAGTCTGGGGTGAGAGGGAAACGGTGTAAAGGTGATTTTTTGGTGAAGCCGTCTTTAAAATGTTGCTGTTAAAGGCAATAACGCATGATCACATCTACCGGAAGAGAGAGGGTCACGAGCAACATCATTTTAGCTCATTTCTTTTACTGACAAATCATGCAGGGCTTTCAGAATGCAACCTGGGAAATCTAGTGTTATAGTACATCACCTCTCCTTCGTCTTTATGTTTTTAACGCTCTTTTTATGAATTTTTTTTTTTTACAATTTTTTAAAAATTCACTGCAGTACACAGCCATTACTCATTAATGATGCAATTTAAAATAACATATTGTAATTATGTAAGTGTAATGTAATGGAGTATTCCTGTAATATTTGAACAAATATGCCATAAAGAGTTTATTTATGTAATGTTTTGCCCATAATTGGCCTCATGGATAAAGGGAAAACTTGACCATAGTCCACTGTTCACTTACTTCATCTTCACTCAACCTGATCTTTTCTGTTCTTTTCCGTTGTAATAGTTTTCACCTGGTTTGTGTCATTACATTTCAACATTTTTTGCAACGTTTTCTGCATGAAATAGCAAATTTATATAAATTATATATTTTTGTTTTTAATTCAAAGATATAATTAAGATTATTAACAATGTTTTGGTGGGTAACAGCTGGCATGGCCATACATGGGGGCATTGAGCACACACCCTCAGAGTGGTGGGCAGCCACACAGCTGCAATTGGAAGTTGGGGTTCTTGCTCAAGGACACATCAGCCGTGGATGTAGAGGGAGGGGAAGGGCACTTCAGCCATGGGTGTAGATGGAAGGGAAGGGCGTTTTAGATGAGGGTGTAGACGGAAGGTAAAAGGTAAAAGGGAGCATCAACCAAAGGCTCAGCCTTTGCATGATGGCTTGTGACTCTCCATTGTGTGCCACAGACAGTATTAACCTCTACCCAAAGCCGTACTCGGTCATATTCAGTCATTCCTTCTGGTGTTTGGCCTGAATTCGGACACTTAGCTTTAAAACTCTTTGACCAAACTTTAGGTCATCTTGACCGCCTTCAAACTGAGATGATTTCAAAATACACGTCTTTTCTGCGCGTAATCAACCAAGGCCAGATTAGACTGACGCCAATGACTTATTTGACGCACGAAGCTGGCTGAAAACAGTTTACACACACACATAGTGGAAATTATCTACACACACACATTGTCAAATCCACACTTTTTGCTACTGAGGTCACAACTGGTTGAAACTGGTTCCACCAAATTCTGCTATAAAACGTATTGTCATTTGTGAGCATGCCAGATTCATTGAGAGACTCAGATCTGTCCTGAGCTCCATGAGTCTGCCTCTCTCTCTCTCTATCTCTGTTTCTGCCTGGGATCCCAACATCACTTCATCTTTCCACCAGGTGTCCCGGTGCTGCTGCTAGCTGCCCTCACTAACAGCAGTGCTGCAAATTTAAGTAAGTAAAACCTAAAGCCAAACATCAAAGGAATAAACTTGGTGCAGGACGCTACAGATTTCCACGATTTCTTAATAACACCTGCTCGTATTTTGCAAAGTTTTGTATTCCTCTAGCAATACTCTTTGCCTAAATATCTCCTTTATGGTAATGACAACATTCTCTGAAATCTCGCTGGATGATGCGGCTCCGAGGCCCATTCTGAAAACTGCATTTCTCTAAATCAGCTTTTCTTTACATTCAGAAGCATATACCTCAGGTTCTAGAACACCTACATTGACCACATCTCCCACCACCATTCCTGACCACATTCGGAAGGGCGAACAATGTTGCTCAGAATTGCATTTACCATACATATTGTACTGAAATTCTAACAGTACTAAAAATGCAATGTTGTAAGGTTTCCTCTTGTCTGTTCTGGTTGTTTTCCTTAGACGTGCCCATGTCCTTGTTTTGTTTTGGTTTCTCCACGTGCTCCTAGTCTCGCGTCTATGTTTAGCCACGCCCCTATCTCAGCCTCATTGGTGTTTTTTCCTAGTTCTCGTTTGTTTTCTTAGTTTACATTTTCTTAGTTGTTTGTCGTCTTATTTCAAATAAACCAGTTGAATTCAGCTCACTCGCCTGCACTTGCTTCCAAACACCAACACTCGTGACAAGTGTAACAGTACTAACAGTAGTGTTTAGTGGTTCATTCTATAAAATTCTCTCTCTGAACTGAGACAATTTATTTCTAACACCAATAAAAGTCATTGACTGTTAATGTTTAATGAAAAATATGTGCTTATTTAGACACATTTCAAAAAGGTTAGGACAGGGGCAACCAAAGGCTATAAATGTGGTGTAATGCTAAAAAGAAAAAACAACAACAAGAAAAGAACACTTCTCACAAATAATTAGGTTGTCCAGCATTTTGTCAGTACCATAATTGGGCATAAACACAAAAGTGTCTCTCAGAAAGAACTGACCAACACATTTTTTAAATGAACTTAACAAACCAAGAACAATATAAATCTAAAATGATAAAGAATTTGTGGATTTCTACATATATGGCTTTAGTACAGCATATTGTTATAAGACAATGAGATGATCCAGAATTAATCCAGAATGGAACTCAGGAACACTTCTGACAGCCACAAAAACAGGAACAATCTGTTAAAACCGTATCATGCAAAGAAGAGATCATGTATAAAAATGATCCAGAAATGTTGCCACCATGTCTAAGGCTCATGTAAAATGGACTGTGGCAAAGTGTGAAACTGTCTATGGGGCAAAATTTGATATTGATATAGAGATAAAGTGGAGAAGGACCTTCTGGCTTGTGATGGGAAAGGGGTTCAAAAGGCATGGGTAGCTTGCACATCTGGGAAGGCACCATTAATACTGAAAGATATATACACACACACAAACACACACATACAAAACATATGCTGTATTCAAGACCTTGTCTTTTTTAGTGAAAGCCTTGTTTATTCAGCAGTGATATACCAAAACACATTCTGTACTTATTACAACAGCATGACTCCATAGCAGAAGAGTGCAAAAGTGATCTTCCTTACAGTCCAGCCCTGTCACCCAGTGATAACATTTGGTGCTTTATGAAATAAGACATACAACAAAGGAGATCCCGATTCAGCAATTCACTTTCAAAACTGTTGGTCTCCTCAGTTCCCAAATGTTTACAGAGTTTCGTTAAGAGATGATGTAATGCAACACAAAATAAAATATTTTTCATAAAACAATATCATTTCTCAGTTTGAACTTCACCACTGATAAATATGTAACTTCTTTCAACAACAGCTTCTTCTAATGATCCCTGCAACAACTACACTGCTCTGGATCAGCCCTGGAGAGCCACCAATGCTTCTCAAATGACCATCTGTGACAACTACTTCAACTTTAATGGCTGGTACCGACTGCTGTACTACGGGATGAACGTCTGTATGCCAGAGAGCTGTGTTAGTTTAGCCAGATGTGGTACTAATGTCGCAATGTGGCTGAATGGTCCTCACCCTCAGATAGCAGATGGAATAGTCACCCGTGGAGTCTGTGGGACTTCAGGGAGTTCATGTTGTTCCTGGTCTTTTTCTATTCAAGTCAAAACATGCACAGGAAATTATTCTGTCTATGCGTTTGTCAGAACACCTGTCTGTGATGGAGCTTACTGTGCAGGTACTGGGCTTATTTTTCGTATTATTTTTAATATATATAGATATTATTTGTCTTAAATGCTTGTTCTAACAATGTTTATTACGTCCTTTATTCAGACGTGAGCACCATCACTCCAGCCATCGACCCCATGACCAAGACCAGTGGAAGTATGTTTCTCAGTTTCTCATCTACATTTTCATTTACATTTATTCATTTCGCTGACATTTGGACCTCCAGGACAGAGGAAGACTGACATATTTCTCGTAGTTGTAAAATAAATAATAGGCACAACTACTATAATACATACATATGGCAAGTGCTTACAGTAACTACTACAATATAACAGTTGACAAGTGCTACAGTAAAACTAAGTGGAACATTATTCTCTGGGTGACGTCCGGTCGGCTAAATACTGATTGCTGGCTTCTTAACACTGTAAAGCCAGTTTAAAGTGAAAGTGAAAGTTTGTCATTGTGAACACACTTAAGCACCACAATGAAATGTGACCTCTGTATTTAACCCATCACACATGGACACGTGGAGCAGTGAGCAGCTACCAACAGCGCAAAAACATCCAGCTGTTGATATCAGGGTTATTGATAAAAGATCAGATGAATCAGCAAAACGATTGCTCTCAAGCAGCTTCTGCTAGAAAAATAACATTAATGTCAGTTCTATTAGCTTAGCATTAGCATACAGGATATGTGAAAATGCAGAATTTGTAAAACGTGAATATAACATTGTCTCATAAAATTTTAACATATTATACGAAATAAGAAAAAAAATCTGTGATATGTTGTGGTGCTTGAGTGTGTTCACAATGACAAATAGTCACCTTCACTACAAAATTTTAACTACACACAAAACTATTCATGTTGATGCTTCTTGTACAATATTTAGAGACGTTTTATGGTAATGATAATTATTTTGAACACACTTTATTAATGTATAATGTGATTATGATGTGAGCATATAGTAGTCATGGTTACTCAAAGAAATATTTGGTTCTAATGACTCTAATTTCCACAGAAGCCTCTACGGAAATTGCTGCCGACCCCTGCAATGTATACAGTGCTCTAGATAATGTCTGGAGAACAGTCCCTACCAGCTACACTGGTTACGATGACACGGTTGTTGGTTGGAGCGGCTGGTATCGGCTGTATCTGCAGGGAACAAACGCCCAGATGCCTCAGTGTGATTGGTTTCTGAGTGATAAGAGATGTGGCGGATACAATGCCCTTTTTCTCGGAGGAGCTCCTCCGTTACTGCAGGATGGCATTGTAACCAGAGAAATCTGTAGCTTCTGTGACTACGTGAACACTACCAGACGGTGCAATTCCAGATCAAACCCAGTGCAAGTCAAGGCCTGCCCGGGAAGTTACTACGTCTACAGACTCGTCCAACCAAACGTATCCATCCCAATGCCCACGTACTGTGCAGGTAAATTCTGCTCTTTCTTATGAACTGTCTTTTTATTTGTGAAAGGGACTGCTTGTCATTGCGAACACACCCCAACACATTTAACCCATCCACACGTGGAGCAGCGGGCGGCTATCAACAGCAACTCTCGGGGAGCAGTGGAGCAGGACGGTACCTTGCTCAAGGGTTCCTCAGTGGAAACTGGTCCAGGACCTAAACCTGCGACCCTCCAATCACATGGGGAAGTCCCCAACCACTAATGATCACTGCACACTGTGGTTAATCAATGGGTCACTGACAGTCAGTGTATTAAATAGGGTGAAACGTAAATGTAATACCTGGCAACACTGATGTTTGTCATTCAGCAGATGATGAATTAATGAACAAAATGAAAAAATTGCTAAGACTGCTATGGGGAACTGTAGAGATTAAACAAGAGAAGGTTGTTAATGTAGCATTGGGTTACATGTAATTCCACTTTTTTTTTGGGGGGGGGGGCATTGGCAGACCTCATTTGACTGGAGGGGTCAATTTTTTTTCTTTTCTTATCAATCACTGTCACAACGTGTGCTATGGCCCAAGGCCCAGGTGCTTGAGCAGCTAAAACCCCAGCAGTCCTCCCTCAGCCCCAACAAAACATTCCGAAAAAGTCTGATACATCGTCCCCTTTGGATTTAGAAGGTTATATGTGCATGTTTAGCAGTTTTGGGATATTGGGCTTCAAGGTTTATGCATTCCAAACATGTATGCAATCATACCAACCATTTGTTTTCTTGCATACAGCTTTAAAAAGTGCATCACATGGTGTTAATGGTCTGTGATCGAGTAAGAATATGTGAACAATCCGTCAGTTTTGACCAAAAAGTCACATAGAACCTTAACCTTAATAATTTTAAGGGGGCTGATGTGTGCAATTGTTTTCCTGGAGGGCCCAGGTTTTTCTTGTTTCACTGAAATTTTAACATTTCATTTAAAATTATTAATATAATTCCACCTAAAATAAAATTGTTAGTCAGTGGACGGTGCAACTGGGGTAAAGAGTAGTAAACATTTCTTATACGTTTTTAATTATTATTTTAATGGTGTATATGTACTGTTGAGCCCTTTAAGCTCCATTTCATGTCTAAAGTTGCTATACAAATTAAGTTTATTATTATTATTATTTTTATTATTATTATTATTTTTATTATTATTATTATTATTATTACAGCATGCTTTTCAGATTACCCAAATTGCAGTTTTAATCTTTACTACATTTTTAGCATCCCAATATGCATAAGCTTATGTGCTAAAAATTTAGACAGACTGATGGCAATTTTAATGGAACAATGACTTTTCAGAATATTCCAGGAGTGTTTGCTCTGTGGGAGTTTAGCATCATGTGAAGTGGATTAAATGTTTTTTTTTTTTTATCATATTCGGGCTACGTTCAGGCATGCGATTACATATATTATGCCATATTTTGCCATTTCAGGTCAAATAGTTTCTGATTAGTTTTATATAATTGTTAATGTCATTAATTCATTAACTTTACCTCAGTAAATAAAGTTTATATTGTAATATAATATAATATAATATAAACTTTAT
This sequence comes from Arnoldichthys spilopterus, assembly GCA_037974385.1. Classification (NCBI taxonomy): domain Eukaryota; kingdom Metazoa; phylum Chordata; class Actinopteri; order Characiformes; family Lepidarchidae; genus Arnoldichthys; species Arnoldichthys spilopterus. The sequence continues at coordinate 1,403 of JBBPDA010079066.1, read as the reverse complement.
ATTGATTTAACACATAATTGTCATTATAAACATGGTTTAATTAACTACATAATAAATAAGAAATTGATTAATGATGCGTTCAACTGTTTTTCAATCCGTTTTCACAACAGTTCCGTTTGTGACGAGCAGCTCTGACCCCTGCAGTAACTACATTACTCTGGACCAACCCTGGAGAGCCACTAACGCTACCGGTGGGTCCAATTATGACACAAGCTTCAGTGGGAGTACATGGTACCGGCTGCTGTATAACGGGATGAACATCCGTATGCCAGAGACCTGCGTTAATCAATCCAGATGTGGAACTTCTATCCCTCTGTGGCTCAACGGTCCTCACCCTCAGGTAGAAGATGGAATAGTCGTCCGTGGGGTCTGTGGTTACTCCGGGGGAGGCTGCTGTGTCTACAGACCCAATCAAATTCAAGTCAAAGCGTGCCCAGGAAACTTTTACCTCTATCAGTTTATCACCCCAACCTCCGCAGCTTACTGTGCAGGTACTTTTATGAGCTTTGAAATTTCAGGAGCTTACGGAATAGATCAACAAAGCTGGACCATATCCTGTGTGCTATGGGATACAGGAAGCATCTTTATGTTAGCCATCTGCTAATTGATTATGACCTTGTCAAGAAATGTAGCCAATATAATCAACAGCTTTTAGCTAGAGCTATGTCCAGATAAGTATGTCATAGTTATGTTTGACACTATTTTTCCAGATGCGAGCACCATCACGCCAATCGCCACCACGGCATCGACGCTCACAAGCGCCAGTCTTACAACAGTTGCAGGTACGTTGGCAGAGATATTTGAACTTTTAAAAGCCTTGTAGAATTAAGGAGGACCTGACTAGTTTGTTATCATTGGTGGTGTAGGGTCACAGTCAGAATTTACTCATGTTTTGGTAGAATTAAAATAATAATTATGAACGGTGCCATAGTTTCACATTAATAATGCACCCAAAGAACATAGTAACTACTGGCGATGTCGTCACTGTTACAGCTTATGTAATCATGAATATGTGCTGACTTCAGTTTTTACTCTTGTAACTGCACAAATGAAAAACTGACTACACAAGAGCAAAAACCGAATTGATAAGCAAGTGTAATTACATGTGTAAGTACTAATGTACCTTTCACTTTACATCCTTTGTGAACTTTAGGAATATATATATATATATAATAATTATTATTAAGGTTTTATAGCTTATAGTTTTACAGCTTAGTTATATTGTTTTCTATATTCTGTATAGTATAGTTATTTGTATTTTGTGTATTTTTCTATATAGTACAGTTATTTTTATTGTTTTGTATTATGTGGGTTTACTTTGTTACATGTTTATCTATCTATCTATCTATCTATCTATCTATCTATCTATCTATCTATCTATCTATCTATCTATCTATCTATCT
>JBBPDA010079055.1:0-12329 GCA_037974385.1 Arnoldichthys spilopterus | reverse complement strand
ATATATAACAATTTAATAGCATTACAATAATTCTTAAATAAGTATGCAATAGTTTAGCACAGTGTTAGCACAGTATATGACAAACCTTTCTCTTATGTGACACAGTAGGTTATATTAACTCTAGGTAGATAAAACTGCATAAACTGCTTTGCAGAATTTATCTTAAATAATACACAAAAAATGCATTTTTATGTTGTTCTGGTTACTGTACATTTGCATATCTTCTTGACAAGTGCAGGCTTTTACTGCTTGCAGCTTGACCAGCGAGTCAATTGTATCTTCTACCTCCAGGGTGAAACTTTCCTTATATAACAGTCACAACTGATTTTTCAACCAATTAACTGTCTTCGTCTTTGTAATGTATCTCATAGCAAACTAAAGAACACAAAAATAATATTTGGTAGGCAGTCAACCAACCAACAGAGAAGTCCATGCTATTAAAGCTTACCTTACCAAAAGAGTGGAGGCAGGCACCTGTAAGAGATGAAAAAAAATTACTTTTTCTTTTCTCCTTGTATAATGAGTCCAAACGATTAAGGGTGAGCAGATAATTTTCTTTGCACAAAAAAGTAGTGTTTGGTGAGGGTAGTAAATTACAATGCATAATCTGACCAGTCTCTTTATTTGTGTAGTCTGGCAGGCACAGCTCAGAAATTTCCCAGGCTTAAGCCAGTTCTCAAACAGCTGCTGATTAGTTCACAGTGGAAACACCAGAAAGGTTCAAAAAAGGTTTGTTGTGATTGAATCCCATCATTTAGATTGGAAAAACAATGCTATTGTTATGAAGAACATTCTTTATTTAAAACTGCAAAACTTAAATGATCTACAGCAGTCTATTTGTCTCAACTACATAAATGTGTATAAACAATTTATGTGGATGTAGACAATAAGTTCACCCACACATCTTTTAATGAGATATGTGCTTTCATGTTGCATGTAAACATGTTGAACATGCTGGACAAAAGGCAAAAGACTAAACACATAGGCAGTGGTGGCCTAGTGGTTGGGCAGTGGTGGCCTGGTGTTTAGGACACTGCCTTTGGGACCTGAAGGTTGCAGGTTCGAGTCCCAGCCCAGGCACTACTGAGGTACCCTTAAGCAAGGTACCGTTCCACTACACTGCTCCCTGGGCCCAGCTGGTGGCTGCTGCACGTGTGATGGGTTAAATGCAGTATAGCATAATGCTATATTTTTTATTTATTTATGCTATGCTATTTTATACTATTTATTTATCAATAGGTTTTTCTATTCTGTCATGGTTGACTGACTAAAGGTCTGTTGTGTCAGCCATTTCTGAAAGCTCAACACTTGTAGAAAGCTGTAAACTTTAAGATTTTAAGATTTTTAATATGATGAACATAATTCTAATTGACTGGAAAATAAGTGAGAAAGCTGTGAAGTTTATATATAATATTATAATGAGTATGTAATATCCAGAATGTTTGTTCATTTGTAAATTTCCCAGATGAAATAGCTATATACTGTTATCTTATTATTTGATAACATTCCTGTTTTTATGTTATAAACTTCTTGTTGATCCCAAAATACTCTATTTATAAACCACTAGATTAGAGTTTTGGTGTAAAGTCTGTATCATCTACATTTTACTGAATAACAATTGACACATGATTCTAGAGTTTTGAATTGTACCGTTTTACAGGAATTTAGCCCATCTGTCATTGTGTACTATTTATTGGCCACCTGCTAACCCACTTAGCATCCATCAATTTCTGACCACCGGACAGTAGTTGACAACAGCAAGGTATAAATATGCATATATCTCTCTGTCTGTCAGTGCATTTTAATGCTTTTTTATCCCTTTTCTTTCATCACCTTCTGTCAGTATGTGGCATGAATAGACAAATTTTCTGCTGGTAAGGTTTTTAGTGAAATTCCCTGAAGTTCCCTTTTTCCCACTGATATGAAGGTCACTCATAATATGTTTTTTAAATACAATGTTTTTTGTAAATACAATAAGAGTTTGTTTTTAACAAATTGTATATCCTATTTATAGGAACTGCCATAACTAAACCTCAGGGATTAAAACCTGTACCCCAGCATGGAATTATTCTGTGATATAAGACTCAGAGGCTGATCAGGACATTAATATATGTTCAGATTATGGTCACCCAGAGCGTCAGACTACAGGAATTCTCTTATTCAGTTAGATATTCCATAAGATTCTGTCTGAGATTGGTGCAGAATACTCATAACATAGATTTATCGACATTTTAGCGGAAGAACAGTAGTTTATTATAAAGAAGTAACATTAAATATAAATTAACCGTATAGTTACCATTACCTTAAGTTACACAAGTTGTCATAAGCAATCTGACAATACCTTAACGGCGTCAGGGAAAATGTTCCCTCAGCAAATATGACGATGTCTTACAGACACCGGGGGAAAATATTCCATACCAAGTAGAACAATACCCTGAAGGGATCGAGGAAATGATTCCAATGTGATCATTTGTGACTCACTCTTATGTAGCCAAAAAGATTAAACACGTCAGAGTTACCAATGACCTAGGGAGTAGGAGACTGTCCTACATAACAAAGAGTGCCTGGTCATTTTTGAAGCAGGGCAAACATCATTACATTTTAATAGAAGGTGGGGAAAAACAGGAATTTGGTAATATATTAAATCATGGTTTATATGAATAGGGGTAAAAACAAACAAGGTTAAAATGTTTTGGACATGTTGAGATGCAAATTTCAAATAAAGATCAAATTAAGTGACATCTTCAGCTGCACTGGTTTTCAGGATTGTTTCAGTGCTCTGGGTTCTTCATACATACACCTTTCAGATGAACCCTTAGACCTCACTGAAAGTTAAAAAAAAAAAAAAGTTATTGAAAGTTATTGTCCAAGGTAAGTATGGTCTCATGGTGTTTATATAGGTCTATAAGTATTTTTTTATCATTAATATTTTTTATTTTGTTTTTTTTCTTTTACATTCTGATATACAGCAAATTTTTAATATTTTAATTTGGTCACCAGCTTTAATGTTCTTTTGTATAAATTATCTTTGGGCTTTATTTTTATAAATAACATTGACCTGATCAGTCTGCTATGAGGCAACACAGTCAGAGGTGGTGTGGAATTTGACCTGTACTAAGCAAATACTCAACATACAAAAAGGTTTACAGGAAATGCTATGTCTACAGCACTTCTTTCACTCATTTATTTCTTCTTCTGTTTGTAATGTTTACAACCTTTTTACTGCAATGTTTACATCTATTATTTATGGATATGACACTAAGTTTTGAAGTACCAACACTTTGAGAATTAATATTTATTTTTTCATTTATTTATTAATTTATTTATTAATATGTATTAATATTTTATAGAAATCAGAGTCATCTAGTATTCAGTTTCACTATTACTCAAAATGAGCTTGATATTTCACTAAGATTCTGGGGAAAGTGTAATGAGGCCACATATTTATATTTAATTAAGAAAATCCAATTTAAAATGTATTTGTATTTTACATACAATATGTTATTCTTTGGGCTCTTTATCTGTTTTCCTCTCTCTGTCTTTTTCCTCTGCTGCTCTCCTTATTCTAGCTACTCTTCTTCGCCAAATCAAACAAATCCAATTTTGCTTTGACTTTTAAACTCTGACTTTTTTGCTCTCCTCATTTCAATCCACCACAGTTTCTCTCAGCTGGAGGACTTCACAGTTGTGGAAAAGGTCCAGTCAACCATGGGCAGATTATATCTAATTCTGTGGTGAGTTAAGCAGATTTGCCAGCTCACAAATTCACAAATTTTGGATTTGAAATTTCATCTTTTCATTTGTGTTACTGGAAATTATTTGTTTCATCATGACTTCAGTGGACTACACTGGCTATTTGTGTTTTATGCTTCTCCAAATGCTTCACAACTCTTAGAAACCTATATGATGAATGGGGTCTAATCTGGAACAGAAAAATTACCACTGAATGAAAACTTTTAGTGCACAATAGGTCCAGTGCTTACATGCAGTGGGTGAGTGTAAGAGTGAAAACAGCAGTAAGGGCTTCTGCAAGCTGGAGAAGTGAAACTGACAGGGGACACAGGAGATGATATGCTTTTGGGATCCATTTCACTACTGAGCAAGTAAGAACAAGACCATCAGCTTACTATGGAGCCAGTGATCAGCAACAGCATATTTTCACTACTGTAAGTGGCTTATTTTCTCCCTAAAAGAGCTCATAGGTTACTTAATTTAAAACCTAGAGTAAGCACTGTGAGCATTATATGACTTTAGAGATAAATATGGTCCAACAGTCATCTAGTTCAGCAGAGCTGAAGCTCATTGCTTTTATACTGCTTGTTTGGGAAAGGAGTAACAAGTAGTACCAAGAGTAAGCTTTGATTCAGAGTGGCATTACGTTGTGTCTAAAACAGGCAAAATTTTGTGTAAGGTACATAAAAGCTGTCTTACTTAATGAATAGACAGCCTGTGGTATTTCTAAGCTACAGACTGTGGGAAGAAATGCAGGACCCACATTCATCTGGTTCAAAACAATTATGTAAAGTATGGAATCAATGTGGATCTCAAAATGGTCATTATGTTCACTGTAAAGATGGCACACCCAATGTTCAGCTTTGTTAAGGGCTTTTAAATTCTCATGAGTACAATAACGCCTTCATGTATAGAAGTACCAAGGATCAGTTTGGTTATCTTTTGTAACTGTCTGTCTGTTTGTGCACATTTAACCCAAAAGTGTTAATTAAATCAAATTGATTTTATATTTAATATTATTCTTGAGGCATTTTTTCAACTTTCGAGAATAGATTCTTAGGATGCTTTTCTAACAGTCTTGAACTTCCATATGTCTTGAACACATTTTGGCTGCTCATGTCTACTTATTGGTGGCATATTTACTTCTTTTAAAAAAAGGAAAAAAATTTGTGAATACATTAATGCAAATGCATCTATGTCTCTTTTTGTCCTACATATTTTAAACATTATCCATTTATTCATTAAGTTATCCAGTACTACATATCTGTGAGCTGAAAAGGTGTGTGAACATCTGCTTTTATTACCTGATGTGACCCCTTTGTTAAAAAATAACTACAGGTTAATGTTTCTGGTAACTGATGTATTGTAGTTCATTCCTCCATGCAGAATAGCTTCAACTCTAGGATGTTGGTGGGTTTCCTCACATGAATTGTTCACTTCAGGTCCTTCCTCAACATTTCTGCTGGATTAAGATCAGGACTTTAACTTGGCCATTCAAAAACATGAACTATTATTTTTTTAATCATCCTTTGCTAGAATAACTTATCTACTTAAGATTGTTACATAACACACTTTCTTTTGAGCTTTAGATCACAAATAGATGTCCTGACATTTTCCTTCCCGCTATTATAATTAAGGCCTTTTTGTTCCATCTCTTGTTCCATCAATGATGGCAAGCCACCCTGGGCTAGATGCATCAAAACAGGAATAAACCTTGACACTACCACCATGTTTCACGAATGGCATAATTTTCTTATGCTGGAATGATTGGATTTTCCTTTCTCCAGACATAACACTTCTCATTTCATCCAAAAATTTCTGTTTGGTCTCATCTGTTCACTATACATTTTGTGATGCAAACTGCATATGGGTAGAAATGTGCTTTTTGGAGGGCAGTGGTTTTCTACTTGCAGCTGTGCCAGATACTTGTTCAGTGTTCTCCTGATGGTGGACTCGTGAACATTAACTTTAGTCAATATGAGAGAGGCCTTTATTTTAGAAGTTATCCTGAGATCCTTTGTGTCTATTTATTGCCTTACTTTTAGAGTGATCTTTTTTGGTCAAGCACTCCTGGAGAGGTTAACAATGTTCTTGAATTTCCTTCCTGTACACAATCTGTCTGTAAATTGGAGGTGTCCAAACCCTTAAGAGATGATTTTGTAACCTTTTTCAGGTAGCTGAGCAATCATAACTGATTTTCTAAGGTCCACAAAAATTTTCTTTGTTCGTGCCACAATACAATACATTTTCACGAACAAGAGTTGTGAAGCTCAGACGTAGACAGATCAGTGTTTTTTTTGCCAACGCATACCTGATTGTCACCTGGAAAACACCTGGTTTACCTTGTAATTAACTGCTAATCCTACAAATGTATGAAACACTCACAGATATGTAATATTGGATAATTTTTCTCAATAAATAAATGACCAAATACTTTTTTTTTCACATTTTTTAAATTGAGTTCTACTTTATGTTGTGTGAAAATCTGACAATGTTTTAATAATGTTTTGAAATTTAGAACATTCTAAAGGTTCCAAAAACTTCCAAGCATCACTGTAGGTCACTGCAGGTAAAACAAAACAAGACAAGCATGAATCAGTTTTATGGTATGTCAAGCTAATGTTTCCTGCACTGTTAGACAGCATTCAAAAGGAATGACAATGAAATGTATGTTGTCTCCCCTCTCTGTCTCTGTTGTCTCTCTCTCTCTGTCTCTCACTCTCTCTTTTTCCAGCCTTCTATGGATGAGTGTGTGTGAAGGCAAAGTAGCAATGTATGGGCAGGTTCAGTCTCCACTGTACCCTGATCCATATCCAGGTGATCTCCATACACAGTGGGATCTGGAAGTTCCTCGTGGTTACAAGATTCAGCTCACCTTCAACTACTTGGACATTGAGAACTCTGCCAACTGTTATTATGACTCTCTAATGGTAAGGGGTGCATGGTTCTTATTATTTTCACATTTTTAGAAAAGTTGCAATAAAACCAAAAATCTGATATTTTAATTAATGTGAACCTTTATTTAACTGACAAAAGTACAAAGAATGTAAAAGATTTTTAATAGTTTTACTGACCAACTTATTTGTATTTTGTAAAATACAAAAAAAAAATGGAATTTGATGGCAACAACACACTCAAAAAAAGGTTGGGTTAAAATAAGATTGTGCACTGAATTTTATAAGAGTATAAAAGTAACATCTATCACATGTTCAATATTTGCATATGAGGATGGGTTGTAGCTCACCCCTTTGTGCCAATATTAGTGAGAAAATTGTTAGCCAATTCAAAAGGGAAGAATTGCAAGATTACAGAGACTTTGGGTCTTTTAATATCTACAATACATAGTATTGTGAAAAGATTTTGAGGACTCATAAAGGTTGTGTAAAGGGTAAGGTTGGAAACCACTGCCAAATGAACGAGATCTTTGAAACCCTCAGATGGCACTGCCTAAGAAAACATCATGTTACTGGGACAAATATACCTGGCTCAAGAATACTTTGGAAAACCACTGACTGTTGAGCACTTCCACTCAACCATGAATAGACATAATTTCCAAATGCAAAACTGTGGATTTGAGTTTTATACTAGATTTGTTAGTATGAAGTCCTAGAAGGTTCTATAATAAACAAAAATCCTGAATCTATTATTTTTATGTATAATGATTGACAAAGATAAAAGAAAAACCTGATTCATGTCATTTCATCTGTACATATCATGTAATGTGCATAAATGGCAAGTTACACTGTAGTCTACTATGAATTCATTTATACTACCCACAAATAATTATACAAAATGGCAATCCATGGATTCAACAATCTGTGTCGAAATATTGTTGCATGGAAAAGTATATGAAATGTTTGAGACTTTTGCACATTTTAATGCATAATTAGTTTTTATTTGGTGGGGGGAAGATTTGCCCCTTGGCAGAATTTAAGGCTCATTTTAAATTTGACATACAGTTTTCTTTATTTTCCAGTATGTTAAACTCAGCATATAAATAGAAATTATTCTTTTTTTTGCAGAAAAAGCCATATAGAGGATTTTATTTCTTATTTGCATTTAGAAATTAAGAAATCATTTCATTTGAATGGTTGTATTCAGACATTTGCATACACATGTAAGTGTACATTCTGTGTTGCTCAGATGCAACTACAGTTCTGGTTTGTGGCGTAGTATATAAGCCCTTTACAGAGACTACCAAAGATACATTATCACTCAGGATTCCTAGATTAGACTGTTTAGTTTTAGTTTGGTTTCATACTTTCTCCTCCCTCTAATAAAGGTTCTGTTTTGCTTTTCTCCATACTGAGCAGCAAAGCTGCCGTTATACCATTAGCTCTGAAATGTTCTGCTTCTGGACTGAGAGCTGTGCCCCAAACTGTGACAGCACCATGAATCGTAAGATATTTTAAAATTATGAAATTGCATCCAGGAATTGGATTAATTGCATTAACAGCAAATATTGAGCAGTAGGACATTAAATATCAACAGGTTCAATGTTTGTTCAAGGACACTGGTATTCATTACATGTCATAAGATAAATTTGTCATAAACATGAACATGGTGTAGAAGTCTGCTTGACATGACATCCCTCATCCAGACATACACACCCAGCAGGTCACTCAAATCAGCGAGTGAACTCCGACTGGAGATTCAATCCCTTCGTGGAATCAAGCACCACTCCAGACTCTTCACCTTCATTGTTCCTCAATGGTGGAATGAGCTGCCCAGGGATACAAGATCAGCTGAGTCTCTCTCAACATTCAAGAAGCGACTCAATGCTCAACTGTTCCGCACCCACCTCAGCACATAAACCAAGTGGTCACAAACAAACTACTGCTTCCCAATAACCGACCAGATGTCATCCAGAAAATAATGATCCAGTTAGTTTTTATTGTAGCTTTAACCTTAGCACTTGTCAATTGTTAAACTGTAGTAGTTGCGTAAGCACCTGGCACACGTTCTATTGTTATAGTAGCTCTCTGTAATTAGTGTAATCACATTTGGCATATGTATGTAATTATTGAAGTTGCTCTCTGTAGTAGTATAAGAACTTGGCGTGTTTATTTATTGCAGTAGTTGCTCTCTGTAGTTGTATAAGCACTTGGCGTATGTATGTATTACAGTAATTGCGTCTGTTATTTATTTTACAACTACAAGCAATGCGTTGGTCTTCCTTGTAGCACCACCCTCAGTGTTTCTATATGCAATGCGAACGCTTAGATTGTTTCCTCTGTCCTGGAAGTCGCTTTGGATAAAAGCGTCAGCCAAATGAATAAAACTACATACAATACTACTACAGTAGTCTAGACTACAAATCACTCATTAGAAAACCAACCAAATCCAAATAGTTTTCCAAGCACCATGAGGCTTAGTTGGGTAGCAGACCTCTAATCTGGTGTGTTTTTGCAGCTTTCTAAGTGCATAAAAGGGAACTGAGAGTTAAAACACTTTTGTCCTATGATCATTTTGCTGACTCTTTTATAAACTGTTTTGGGGATCATTCTCATTTCTCTTTTCTTATTAAGGTTTTGTATGGTAAGAAAATGTTGGGGAAGTTCTGTGGCCAAAAGTCTTCAGATGTACACCACCCTGGCAACAAGCCCATCTTGTCTCCTGGCAATCGTCTCCAGCTGGTGTTTGTGACAGATGGTTCAAACCCAGGGCCTCAGACAAATCTCGGATTCTCTGCCTTCTACCAGGCTGTTGGTATGCTAGGCAGCATGATCATAAGATCATTCTTCAGCTTCTAAATCTATGTTAATAGTACTTCCTCACAATGTAAATGGCCTCAAAGCAGCTTTACAAAGGCCCAGGTCCACACCTTTAATGATCATACAAAAAAAAATGATCAGTGATCAAATGACTTAATAAAAGGAGTGATTATAAGCAGCTGCTTCTCTAAATGTGTAAAAAGTCTTTTATGTAATGGAGCATGTGTATGTGTTCATGCAGATGTGGATGAGTGTTCCTCTCCTGCTTCTTCTGAGGATTCTGATCCCCCTTGCTCTCAAATCTGCCTCAATACTTTGGGCTCCTATATGTGTGCTTGTAACCACGGCTACCAATTGAGGGGTGATGGGCGCACCTGTGTCTGTGAGTAATGCCTTTGTAGTAATGTAATAATACCTGTGTAGAAATGTCTCTGCTACAGCTTTTAATGCTCAGGTTTACAGAAGGTTGTGCAGCCACATATACTGTGTCTTCTCTATTCTAGTGGACTGTGGAGGGGGCATTTTCAAGGAGTTAGAGGGGACCTTGTCCAGCCCTGGATATCCAAACAATTCCCCCCTTGGAATGGACTGCATCTACAACATCTCTGTTGAACCTGGCTTTGAGGTCACGCTTAATTTCAGCAACAATTTTCACGTTGAACAGATCTACAAAAAGGGACCCACTTGTCTCTTCCACTGGCTGCAGGTATGATACAATGAATTTTATTTGTTTTTGTAATTTGCGTCTGTCTGTGTGAAATCAGCCCTGTTAGTTTAGTAGACTTTCCCCATGACCTGTTAAGATTCAGCAGGGAGAAAAACAAAGAGCAAGAGGAAAACGATAAATACGTTTTAAGTTTTTAAATGCATTCTTTCATTTTTCATGATTCTACATTCTACACAAATTGTCATGAGTAGACATAAAAGCGTTTTACCAGAAATGTGTCACAAGACATTTATAGGATGTCATTCCTCACTTCCTCTTTTTTGGCTCCACAAAGAAAAAAATGGCACATGAACAGTCAATTAAACACATCTGACAGATATAGTCCTCTGTCACTGTTTATGAATCATTAAACAGATAACAACAATTCAATTTATCATTTGGTGAGCAGTTGGTATAGAGTGGAATCTTACTATATGGTAGATTAGGGTTTGATTCCCAGCCTAGGTCAGTGCACGATACAACACCAAAATGCAGCATTGGGAGTCTGAGAACGAGACTCCCAATGCTACATTTGCTGTATTAAATGTATCTGATTAAAACTGTAATGCAGAATGACTGTCATATAAATACATGTATGTGTAAGTTATCTGACATAATCTGAAAGAGCTGGTCAAGTCTAACAGGACACTTCTATGATAAAAGACCAGTTTAGCTCTTAATTAATAAGCCTTCTACTTGAAGAAGACAACAATGACCTAGTGAAAGTTATATAAATGATATGCCAATAAATCCACCCTGCATTCTTGTACCATTGGATGTGCTGCCAGGGTGTACGTAGAGTGCCAGCTTCAAACACAGCAGTATTACTCTCCTAATACCAAGTCTCCATGTTGTATGTATCTGTCATGTTTGTTTCTTAGTTCTTAGTCCTTCTTTGTTTTCCTTAAGTTTAAATCCTTAGCTGTGTTTTGCGTTTTCTTTAAATAAACCGTTTATTTTCACGTCCTGCCTGCGACTGTTTCCAAATCCTCCCCACAACCATTACACCTTTAATAGAAATAATATCTTATTATATTAACCATTTTACATTTTTTTACACCAGTCTCATCAGTTGTGTGCACAGGATGAGGATTGACAGATCATTGTTTATTGTATTAAACAGTTTTATTCACATAGTTATTCATGGTCTCTGAGGGACATGAAGAAGAATCCATTCTTTATCTTTACTGGTGTCTTTCTTCTTTCAGGTAACTGTCCCTGGTCAGAAGCCAATAAAGTACTGCGGTGGGAAAAGCCCTGGCATCCTCCACACTGGCTCCAACACCATGCAGTTGGAGTACCACACGGATAGTGCAGGGCAGAGTCGAGGATGGAGCCTCCACTATACCACCCAGAGTGAGCCACCTGAGCACTGATGGAGATAGATCAGACAGGAAACCAGAGAGAGGGAAACTAGAAACATACAGAGGCTAGGATAGACTGGAAATGTCTCATACGATTTAAACATCTACAGTACATTTGCTGGATGATAACTGGAAGTTAATCACTGAGATTTTAATAGCTCCTGATCTTTATAAAAAATATGAAATATAAATATCAATTAAACAATATGAAAAATATTTTAAAATCACTTCGCCTTTTATATCAACAGTGTATGGGACGCTACCACACAAAATATGTTTCTGCATAATGTGTTACCCTACCCTAAATATGCTTTTTCAGCTATGAATGGGCTTAGCCCCTAGTGTTTGTAGACTTCAGTCACTTTATTAATAAAGGGAACTTTAGGTGGTCTCAGTAGTGAGACAACTGACAATACTCACTCAAGATTTATTTATTTGTTTTAAAGGGGTGGAGTGTAAATTGGACAAGAATATCAATAATGGAAGAGTGACCCCAGAGTTCCACCAGTACTTCTATAGGGACTACATTCATGTGCGCTGTGATGAGGGCTACAAACTCATGATGGTGAGAAGAGAGCCTTAATGGGATAGGGTTAATTCTTATCCCTCTTTTCCTCAATGTTTAATTTCTGTCTTCTCTACTCTCTTTTGCCCTACCTTTAATTTCTTTCTCTGTACCAGGGTGGGAAGGAGATTAAGAGTTTTAAGTCCATGTGCCAGCATAATGGGAAGTGGCACTTGCCTTTACCAGAGTGCAAGAGTAAGAAAAAACAAGCACATGCTACAGGAGAATTGAATGTATACAAGCCAATA
>JBBPDA010078985.1:0-12332 GCA_037974385.1 Arnoldichthys spilopterus | reverse complement strand
ATGAGCTCAGCTGTCTCTCTCTCTCTCTCTGTCTCTCTCTCTCTGTCTCTCTCTCTCTGTCTCTCTCTCTCTCTCTCTCTCTCTCTGTGTCTCTCTCTCTCTCTCTCTCAGTTTAGTTCTCTCTTGAGACCAGGCCTAACAGTGTTTAATGGTTCATTGATAATATAACAGCAGGACTAAGCAACGTGGCCTTCTACACCAAATGAAAATGAGCCAACAAAGCAGCCACTGCTTTTATGGAAAAACGTCGCCACTTTCCTTTAAAGGAAATCATTCCAGTTTTAAATATCCCGTATGAAGAAAAACTGATGTTACCGTCCCTTTTTTTTTTTTAAATCAAAGAGCTTGTTGTAGTATGTAAACAATGTTTCATCCACTCCTCAGGTCGTACAGTCCATAAATGGAAAATAGGCTGCACAAACAGCCCATTTGACATTCATTGTTTTTGTGATGTCACAAAACCCAACACATTTTCATCCGTCGGCCTCATCTGCCTAGCCCCGCCCATTCATACTGAAGTCATAAGCAGTGTTTGATCTTTTTGAATGAGACACAATACAGGACAACCAATCAGCACAGGGGTCTTTTACATAAATGAAAGGTACAGCAACCAAAGTAGCCTGTTTAAGTCTGAGGGACAATAAGAAGCTGGAAAATCATGAACTGAACATGAATTGTGATCGTTTTTTTATACATAAAAATTGATATGGAATAAGCAGACTTTGGGGGGGGAAATATGCAAAAAAAAAAAAAAGCAAAAGAAGAAAAAAAATGCATATGGTCCCATAACGTCAACCGTTTTTAATGTACTGGGCAAGATTTATATCTTTTTTTCCATCAATGCCAAAAGGCTGTGACCGTGCATGACGTTCTGACGAACTCCATCGTATGAATCACCCGGGGCAACCGAACCCTGATGGGCTTGAAGGACTGTTTAAGCTTTCACACACCTTCACAGCAGCAAACTGGAGTTGAATCCAGTCCCGATTAAGGCACGAGGACCAAACGTAAGACTTAAGTGTGACCTAATTGGCTCAATTACAGGATCAACATATCATCGCCTTATCACTATGCGGCGGATTATTTTATCATTGCTATCACCCCTCCCCCTTCCCCCACTCCTACTCACTGCTGAATATCAAAGCAAATGTATTCACAAAGCCCCTCTGAGTCAGAGAGATGAATTAGTCATATCGCTCTCTCTCCCTTCGTCTCGAATTAGCAAGAAATTAGCATATAATATCAAAGGATCGTTTTTTTCATATCGTTTTTACTGATGTCAGAACAATTTATTGTGCAGAGGAGGCATAAATAAGGCCTGATCAGCACACACACACACACACACACACGCACACCACTGCCCACCTTCTGCTCAACCCCCTACTCCCATTATTGCTTGACCATGTGACTTATGCAACAAGGTTCTTTTTGTAAAGATAAGCTTTGTAATAAAGGGGATATTCGGGGGGGAAATAGAATCACACATATTTTTCAAAATCAGACGGTGTTGATTATATATTATAAATGTTATTTCGATTGTACAAAAGAGAAAAAGAAGAAAAAAGGGGGAAAAAACTCTACATGAGACTGTTGCTAGTGCACCTGTGTTGTAAATTTGTTCTTTGGTGTAGTAAATATTTATCTGAGTTTTATCGTCACCGCTCACGGACGGCCGACCCTGCGTCCTGCTCTTGAGTGTTGGAGCTCCAGGAATGACGGACTGCACCTCCGGTTTGTTCTTTTCCTCCTTTTTTCCGTTCCAAAGTGGAGGACAAACACGGTTACATGTGATGGCCGGAGCCTTTCTCGGGTGGGTCATGGAAATGACTGGTGTGTCCGTCTCGGACTCTTGGGATGCTGATTGGGGGGAAAACACACTTCCTGTTTGTGAGATGATGTGAGAGATGGCCAGGAGGACGGCGAGGAATTCATTATGAATTTGTTACAGCTTGTGTTATAGACATTACAGTATATGACTCATTGAAAAGCTATGAAAAAAATGACGATTCAATTGTTTAGTCCGGTGCAGTGTCTATGAATAAATAGAATTAAATTGTCCCAGTAAAATAAAAATTACTGATAAAACGGCTGTCTTGTCATCACATTTTGGTAGTTATCCTACTCAAACAACCTAGCCAACCTGGGAAATGAGTGAAAGTGAAAAGTGAAGTGACTATTTGTCATTGTGAACACCCCCATCACACAAAGTGCACCACTATGAAATGTTTTCTCTGCATTTAACCCATCCACACGCGGAGCAACAGGCAGCTATCAACAGCACAGCAGTGGCAAGGGCAACAGTGTCGCAGGACGCTATGTTGCTCAAGGGTTCCTCAGTGGTACCTGGGCTGGGACTTGAACCTGCAACCATCTGATCTCATGGGCAAATCCCAAACCAATAGACGCGACCAGGATGGTCCAATTCTGACTGCAGTAAAAGCCCTACAAAGTAAATATTTTTGCATGAAAATCCAATATCTTTGGGCTGACAGACATAATTTTGCTTGGGGTGCCAGGAATACCAAATCTGCCTCTATGCATCTGAGCAAGTCAATCACCAGCCGTGCTGAAAGCTGGCCCTTCAGGGTCAGAATTGAACACTTCTGATCTAAGGGTAAAAGTTGTATCCTCCATCTGAGTATAAGATTAATATGGTTCTTGAATTTGCATGAAGATCTTAAATTCGTACGATTTTTTTGCTTTCATCATTCGTTTCAATCCATTAGCTTTCCCACAATCCCCCAAGCAGGACCACCATAGGTTTCGGATTAGTAATGCTCAGATAAATAAATTATCACATTGATTTATCAGTCTACACAGGCTTGTCAAGTTCTTCTTTAGGCCCCAGTGTGCTTGATGCATGCCATGTGCTTATAGTATCAAGTTAATATGGGTCTTTCTGTGATTTTCTTTATAGTGGCCAGTGAACTTCCACAAGTGCAAAAAAGAAGAATCTAGCCATATTGAAATATGGAACCATTTTTTTCTACTGAATAATTAAGTTTTGGATATGTCTGGCAAGAATGTCAAAAATAAATGGCAGCTTGTAAATTGTTACCGCTAAAATCCATAACTGTGGTCTCTGCTTGTGCTCCAAAAGACCCCATTCTCCTCATCAGATTCAGTGCACAATTTTATGCCAATCTCAACAGCATGGAGAGAACCCTCAGCCAATCGAGTGGGTGTTGCTACGAAATTAGCACATTGCTTTCAACTGACTGGACACATTTTCTCCCACCAAAAGCTCAGGGCGCTAGGTTTGTAAACATGGTTAATGTTGGTTAAAGCACTCATTTTTGAATCTATTTTGCTGAAAATTGAAACATAATCTAGACGTACCACATTGTAGTAAATTTTTAGCTCATGTGATGTTTGAGATGGGAAATGTGCCAGTTACAGTACCACCTATAAACAAACTTTTTCCTAAGAATGTAGTTTTGATGCAGTTTGTCACAAGGTTATTGGACAGTGAAGCATTCGAGTTTTTGCTCTAATGTTAATTACTAGGTGGCACTACTCCACAAATGAGTCTACAGTATAATGAACTGAACATCTATGGAAAAAAAGGAAAAACACTGACAAGTGCAATAAGACAGAGACATGTTTTGGTGAGTATTTAAAGAATTTTTATAATTGATTTAGCTTGAAAACTACTTTTATTTCGGATATGATTGATTTTATTTTTAACACATATTGTTTTAGTTTACATCTCTTCCAACAGCTAGAGACATTAAGAATTAGCTAGAGACAGCTTTTCTCCACCAGTACTTGACTTTGAATGGCAGAATGTTCAGCAGCTGGCAATTAACAGGTCAACATGCCCATTAACACCAACACCACCCTCACATGCTCATACGTGAGGAAAATGACAAAATTATAGTCATATTACGAAATAAATGTTCTAAAAAGACAAAAAAAAGTCCTAAAATTAAAAAAAAAAAAAAATTTAACTGTGGTGTATTATTTATGTATTACCTTTTGTTTTCTAGTTGTATATTATTGTCATGTTAGCAGTCTGGTAAGGTTATTTCTGCTCTACATATTTCTGTGACTAAACTGCCTTTACCGTATCTTATTTGTATGTGATTGAGTGTGTTTTGAACAGTCTGGTTGTGACTGAGCTTTTTTGTCTCTAAGTTCATATATGTCGTACTGATAACATGCGCTATAAGTCTCAAACCACTGAAATTCAGATTTTTTTTCACTATAAAGAAATCAATTTCACTTGCATTTGGCCTTTTTAAAACCCAAGGTCACTTTAAAATAAAGAAAATGAAGAGAAGGGAGAGGAGGAGAAAGGTTTTTAGGTCAGCTCTCGATGAGATTGTGGTAGAAAGTTCCAAAGTTTATGGTTATATCATGTGTTAATCATCCAAGCAGGGTTTCTACAGTCTTCAGTGAGACTATTCATTTCATGTTGACGAATCTTCACACACAGTAACCTTGCTTCCCAATATGATGATGTCAAAAGCGTCCGGGGACAACTGGTAAATATGGCCCACTCGGTGCTATGCATAATGAAGACCCTGATTGAATTCCCCTACACCTCATGTCCACTCCATGTCTCCATTGTGCACTGGGAGCATGAGGAGTAGTGGGATTCGAGCAGGAGCGTGGAGGGATCCAGCTGGGTCAATGGCGGGGGCCCTGATTAGCATATTTCCCATCAGACAGTATATAATTGAAATATTCGGAGGCAAGTGTGAGAAGATGGTACTTGAAGAAGGAAGTGAGAAAGAGGGAGAGATAGAGAGAGAGAGAGAGAGAGTTGGGGGAGGATGTACAGTCAGGAAACCAAAGCGTTTTTTCTCCAGCTACAGGCCACAGCTGTCTATTTGCAGCCTGGTTATTTTTACCAAGAGTCGAAAGGTTAATGGTTTTATTTCCTGCGCTGGTTCATTTTACTGTATGCTGATACACTCCAGGAAGAGAAGAGGGGAGGAGGGAAGTGTTCAGTGGGTGTGAGGTCAAATACAGCCTGTGCGAGAAGTACACAAACACACACCCCGATGAGATTTGTGCCCCTCTGTTTACATCCTCACACAAGGACACCCTGATGTTGTGACGCAACGTTGCACACGTATACATCGTCATGGTGAAAAGAGAGCCGGTAAATCTCTCTCCCTGTCTTTCACTCGCACACAAACACACACACCCATCCATGAACTGGAGGAAAGTTCGGGGGGAGTGCAGGACGACAGCAACAAGAAGTGGGAACACTGTGTCTTTTGTAATCTCTGTGCTGCACGCCTCTTTCTTTCATAAATCAAATCATTCCCGCAGCCAAGCAGTTAAAGGAGAAGATGGAAAAAAGAATGGAAGAGCTGCACAGATTTCGGACCTCAGGGTCACCTGAGTGTTTGCATTGCATACGACTGGCCTATCCAAGTTTTACAGAATATTGGTGAAAATCCCATTCAATCTAATGAGGTTTAGGTAACGCTGAGTTTCTAGTATCTACCATAGCCAGATTATGCAACAGAAACTTCACCCAGTTCTTGACCCACCACTTTTCCAAAGATTGCTCCTGGCCGATTTCCTCCTGCTATTTATGCTACCAATATAAAAAAAGGCTTCCTCCACGTCAGGTACCACCATAATGTTTTTTTAATGAGTGATTATTTGTAATTACACACAGTGCACCACAATGAAAAGTGACCTCTGCATTTAACTCATCTATGTAGGAGCAGTGAGCAGCTGACATGGGCAGCCCCCGTTGAGCAGTGCTTGAGGACGATACCTTGCTCAGAGGTACCTTAGTTGTGCATGTCTGAGATTTAAACCGGCGATCTTCAGGTAATAGAGGCAACTCTTGCTAACTGAGACATCTGTTACATCAGCTAACGCCTCATTCACACTATACAACTTTAAAGTTGTTTTTGAGTCGCAGACCAAAGTGCTTGATCGGATGCAATTCCACATTTGACTGGCAATCAACAATGTCTATGTGTGAACCCTACAATGACTAATCTTTGACAAGATATACCCTGCTAAAAATCTGAGCTAGTCTAGGATTAGGGTTAGGCCAGGATACCAGTCAGTAGAAAGAGGTGGGGGATATTCACCTCCGGTCAAAAAAAAACCCTTAATGTAGAGCATGACTGCGTCACAGCGGACTCAGCAAACTGAACAGAACTTCATGATTTACCTTTAGCACTCTCTGTAGAACAGGCAATTCATACTGACCGTGTGTGCTGATCCATCCCTTTACCCAGATCCCCTCCCCCACCTCACAAAGTTTTTCAGAACTTCTTATGATAGCGCAAACAGTTTATTTACTTAAACTCCTGTTTTGTGTGAGGGTCACATCATTTCTCGCATGGCTGTTTCATGTTTTGTAGAGCAGATGGACCAGTCGTGCTGAAAAATGGTGTAGCTGGTGACGCCCTGACGCTGCTCACAACTGTCTGACTAGTGATCCGGTCTCGAGGTTATGTAGTGTGAACAGTACAGTGATCCGACCACTTTCAAAACTGTGTAGTGTGAACAAGGCAATAAAGAAACAGAGAAGTGCATAGAGGAGAAGGGCTATCCACCCACAACAAAAGCTTGCATGCAGCAGAAAATGCTGGATGTGCTGCATTTTAAATCGTAAATTGTTAAAGCATGTGTGGTCCAAGATGGCAATTGAAATATTTAAATAGCTCTTCCCAATTTACGTTGATTTATTACTACAAAAGGTTAGTAAATCAGTATTGCTGTAATCATTTGTCACTGTACTGTGGATAAAGGGTAGTGGGTCTGGTTAGGTTTAGGGCTTATCCAAATATTTCACCATGATTGCCAACAGGGACATTGCTATTTGTCTATAGCTGCTAACATTTTTTTTCTGGGATCAAAAACATATATTTTTTCATCTTATATAAGGGTTGCTCAATTGTGGTCCTAAAGATCTATCCTCCTGTAAATTTTACCTAGAATCCTAATTCAACAAAGCCTAAAGCAGCCGTTTTTCCCCATTTTTTAAAGTTATTACATGACATTTGCCAACATCAGGTGACCTCATCCATTGCTAATGGGCACTATTTTGTGGAGGGGCTACAGCAGTGTATATATTATCCATATAAAGCGGGTTGCCCTCCTGGAGATCTACCACCCTGTAGAGTTGATATGTGCATGATGCAGCATTTTATTCTGTAGTAGTACTTTTGCTACAGCAGGGGAGCCCAACTCTGGTCCTGGAGGACTGATGAACTCTAAACGTGCTCTACGTTTCCATAACAATCAGTTTACGTGATGAACTACTCATCAAACCTCCAAATGTTCTAGACAAGCTCTGTCCTGCTGAACACCCATTATCCTTCTTGATTTCTCTTTTTGCTGCAAATGTTCCGTGAAGTCAAGATAAAAGCTCATAGATTGTTTTGAACACTTTCCAATGAAAGAACCTAATGCTGGGCTCACATTTTGTTGTGGTGCACTTTGTGTGATGTTCACAATGACAAACAGTCACTTTCACAACCAACGTATAATCAGATTTGGTCTATTTTTCATTAGGCCGAATTTGACGTGGGATTTTTGTCATTGTCCTTTAAACCTTGTCCAGTCTCACAACAGTCCTCTACAAAATAAAGCATTTGCTTGCAGCACATAACAATCAGTTCTTTTTCTCTAGCTCACTCATATGAACATGTTTTATTCATAGTTTTATTTCAACAGTGAATGTCCTTTGTGCCAGGCCTCATCTGCAGGCAACTTGGTGAAAAAACTCTTCGTTTCTTCAGCTGGAAGATGTCTCACAGGTATGGCTGGAGAGGGGCCAGAGATTCCACCGCTGTTTCCATCCAGTAGCATTTAGGTGTGACACTGCTGGAATCCCTCGTGTATAAACAACGTGCTCTGCATAAACTCATCCCCGTCACTACACAAGAATATGGACGCAGACTTTGCTGCATGTTCGAAGTGTTTTAAATGTACAGACGGTGCTTGGCAAGAAATCTGGAAAGCTGCTTGTCAAGCTATTCACAAGATGTTTCAGAAGCAAGCTGATCCAGCGGTTTAACGGCTGAAGGCTGTCAGTCAGATTTATGGTCTCTCAAAGTGACGAGATATACTTTTCACACAAGTGGACATCATCATTAAGCAATACACAGACTGTCATCTGAAGTATTCCAGTAGCTGAAACTGAACCACACTGGGAAGTTTATAGTCATTCACCTTAACATGGAAAAAAGCTTAACATGGCTTAATGTACTTAAACAACCTGCTAGTAAAACCCAACGTATCTCACATCTTACAGGTCATAAACACTTTGTCACACAGAGTAAAACGGTAATCCAAAGATATGTTGATCATTTTTAATGTAAAGCCTTCTCCTCTTCTTCATGCTTAATGTGATAATGACCTAGGAACACCAAATCTCTCCCATTAGGGGAAATCTGGGGAAAGTCACATTCAAACTCATCTCTATCTGGCTGAAAATGTTGAATTCTAGCTAACGATTGTTATATGTAGCATGTCATGTTAGCCAGTGAAGCTCCACCGTACAACAACACTGAAATTTCTTTGGAATAAAAACAAAATCATGTTTAGGGGCAATATGCTTAAGGGGTCTTGCCCATGTTCATGTCCAGCATTTTACATGTTCCCTTTTCCAAACAAAATGTATTGCTCACTTTACAATTCTTCCCTAATTCCTAATTCCTTGTACATTTCCATATAAAAAAGACCCTCTTGTTTCAATGACAAAAAATACCAACTGAACCCAAAATAATCCTGGGGGAGAAAATCATATAAGTGTGGTCCAGATTATTCAGAATTTATTAGAAATAGCCATTCAGTAAATGTTTTGTGATTTGATTTGATCATCTGTTCATGAGAGAGGGCCAGGGAGTGGGTGCCAGTGGGGTATCTAAGCCAGGAAGACTGAAACATGCTCATCCAAATTACTCATCTGTTCGTATACACTATTTTCAGCAAGAAGATGAAATTGTAATTTACAAAGAAACTTTTTGAGCAATTTGCATTTTCTACAGAAACACATTAAAAGGAAACATCTTAATGCAGACTTATGTAGGGAAAAAATGAAAACAAATGATCAGGGAATGCCAAACCCCTTTCACACCTCACCAGTCACAAACTCTTTCTACTAGCATCTCATAATGTCAAAAGAAAGCATGAAGTTTGACATTTAACAGTTTTCATTTTCATTGAAAATGTATTATAAGGACACCGCTTAATGCACTAAAAAAGTAAAACAAAAGTATTACATTTTTTTCTCTCCATCAGAACTCATTTTCTTGTAATAGGTTTGCCCTCGAACTACAGTTGTTGCTTTGGCAGAAGACAGTACGTACGATCAGAATAATGTGAGATAGATTTGGTGTCCCTGCATCCTTGCTTTAAACCACTTCCATTTCGAGTCACAGGGAAGCTGGAGCCAATCCCAGCTGACAATGGGCCTAAGGCAGGGTACAACCAGGACAGGAAGCCAATCGACAACCACTCACACATGGGCAATTTAAAGTATCCAATCTCCACACAGAAAGGCACCTGTGGTCCACTCAGGTATCAAACCCAGGACCTTCTTGCTGTGAGGCAACAGTGCTAACCACTGCACCACCATGCTGCTCTTGCTTATTACATTAAGCCACATTAAGCTTTTTTCACAATACACTATCCCTATTTTTGAGATTGCATGTAGAGTTTTAGCCTGGAAATACATTCCTTTACTTTACTTTGGCCACTTTTTCGAGAAACACTCATTGAGCAATAAAAGGTCTGTCAGATGTAGTTCTCCATAATTTACACACACATGCTCTATATAAGTATATGTACAAGTTCCTCAACGTTCTAGTAAGGCTTAACAGCACAATGCTCAATGTTCAGCCTTCAAATGTAGTGCTTTCCTGTAGCGAGCTACTTTTATTTCTAAAACTAGAAGTATTTTCAAATTTACATCACAGTGCTAGTGAATTAAGACATACAGCCTAAAAGTAAAGCATTGAGCAGCTGAATCTTCCTATAGGCAATTCATTGCGTTTAAGACTCATATTTTTAAATGTGTAAATGTGTGTGGGCATGTGTATAAGCCTTTTCGATCCGAAAGGGATGAAGAGAAATGTTACATGGCCTCCTACAAACATCTTCTAGTGGAGTTCATTGCGATCTATGGGAGTTTGAATGAGGTCTTGAATCAATGGGTAGAACAGACATCTTAGAGCATGTCTCCATGGTAGTTGTACTGATAAACAACTTCACTTTTTGAGTTTCAAACAGACTATGGGTCCAGTCCATGCTCTGATACACTCCATTTCTGTTTATGTCCTACAACACTGCCAGTGATGCTCCTGCACATGTGCTCCCATTGCATTAGTAGGTCCAAACTGCAACAGAAACCCCATATTGCTTCTGCTGGTAAAGAGGATGTTTGTAACCTCTCCACAGTGTTACAGTACCTTGAAGCAGGTAACCGAGTAGGTGGCTATGAAACCACATGATGACTGTATGCCAGTTAGCAGGAGGTCAGCTCATGTAATCTGGTTGTGCAAGCAGTTGCTAGGAGAGTTGCTCCATCTCAAACTGGGCGTATCCATTAAGGGGGGCACTGGCCCAGGCTTCAGATGAACGTGGGTGCACATGGCCAGGCTTCTGGGGCTCCTCTGTGGGGCACTGTGAGTGGCTTTGTGTGATGGGATCAGGTGGAGCAGGGTCTGGAGGTTTGCGGTCATAGTAGAGTGCCCAGAGCAGGGTGAGCGTGAGGGTCATGGCCAGGATCTGAGCTACTCCTATAGACACGCCCAGGAAACGCAGCACCTGCAACTGCTTCGTGCCCCGGATGAAACTGTAGATTTTAGGACCACAGCCCTGTGAAACACATACACAAACACAGAACACAGAAATATTTACAATAATAATTTGCCACGGTCATACAAAGTCCCTTTATTTTAGTTTGTTTGTATCTGAAACCGTTAGCTGCTATTTACATGAGATGACCAATAGAAATCTTAATATTTTGGCATTGGTGCTGCTAAACATAGCTCAAAATTGTAAATTCCAGTTGGGAATAATTCTAATTCTTTCTAATTATGTTTGTGGTTATCTGATGCATTAGGCCTTCAGCCCTGCTCCTGAAAGCCTAACCAATGAGAGAGCACGTGTGATTTTATGTACCTAGATACCACGAATAAAAATATTTTCCATTGGGCAGAATTTCACCATTTTGTTTCTAATCAAAACATGACAATAAAATTAAAATATTACTACAATACTACAATTTCTCAGAAATAATCAGACCTTTCCTAAAGGCCCAGAAGACCTTCCCAGTCATGAATATGATCTCGCAGTGATCTCATACGTTATTCCATCAATATATCAATTTGAAATCACACACTGACCACGCGTTGATCTTATCATATTATCTCGTACTGTGAGATCATCATGATACAATGATGCAAGCATATTAAAAAGGCTATGAAGCTGAAAAGGATACATATCTACATTACATTTTACATTACATTTACATAATAAATGTATTCAAAATGATTTGCAATATTTGAGAATGCCCATTTTTGTTTGTTGGGCCACAAATCACTAAATGCACCTCTGGGTACAGGATGGTCTCATGGGCATCTCACCATATATTCATCAAGTCAAGTCAAGTAGGCTTTTATTGTTATTGACATATACAGTTCACACAGTACACAGTGAAATGAAACAATGTTCCTCCAGGACCATGGTGCTACATGAAACACAGGACCACAAACACTAGACACCTAACAACATAAAGTGCATTGTGTGCAAACATTGCAGGATAGTGCAAAGACAGTGCAAAGAAATACAGGATGGAAACAAATTGACCAGTGCAATGGGACCAGCAGGTGTGAAGTAGCAGGATGTGCAAAAATACAATAATCTAAACTGTAAACAATGACACAGGGAGCAGAAAGAATGTAGCAGCATAAATTTAATTTAAGTAAATAAATATAAGATAAGGAATAGTTAAGTGTGTGTGTGTGTGTGTGTGTGTTTTGACAGCCCCTGAGTGTTTAAGAGTCTTATTACCTGAGGGATGAAACTATTGCACATTCTAGTAGTGAAGGCCCAAATGCTTTGGCAGGAGGGAAAATGTGTGAGGGGTGTGTTGGGTCATCCACAATGTTGGTGGCTTTACGGCTGCAGCGTTTGGTGTAAATGTCCGTGATGGAGGTGAGAGAGACTCTGATGATCTTTTCAGCTGACCTCACTATCCGCTGCAGGGCCTTGCGCTCCATAACTGTGCAATTTCCAAACCAGACAGTGATGCAGCTACTCAGAATGCTCTCAATGGTCCCTCTGTAGAACATCGTGAGGATCGGTGGTGGAAGATGGGCTTTCCTCAGTCTCCTCAGAAA
>JBBPDA010078974.1:0-12333 GCA_037974385.1 Arnoldichthys spilopterus | reverse complement strand
TGTAAAGCTGCTTTGTGACAACGTCAGTTGTAAAAAGCGCTATACAAATAAACTTGACTTGACTTGACTTGACTTAATAACAGTCACCTTTTTCAGCAGGATAGCATGCCCACTTACAGTGCAAAAATGTTTAGGAATGTATAGTAGCTTAAAGTGTTGACTTCCCCAGATCTTAGTTTGATTGAGCATTTGCAAGATATGCCAGACAAGCTAGTTGAATCTATGCAGGCCCCTCCTCACAGGTTGTTAATGTCCACATTACCACCTTCAGGGGCATTGTGACATGAAAGTAAATTATTTGTCATTGTGAATACACTCAGTCACACAAAGTGCACCACAATGAAATGTGAACTCTGCATTTAACCCATCACACATGGAGCAGTGGGCAGCTAATCAGCATTGCCCGGGGAGCAGTGCAGCAGAACAGTACCTTGCTCAAGAGTATCTCAGTGGTACCTGGGCCAGGACTTGAAGCTTCTGTTTAAAAAGGGCAAGGTCCTAACCACTAGGCCACCAGTGCCTGCAGTGGAGTGGAGTCCATTTCTTGACAGGTCAAAACTATTTTGGCACCATGAGTTGGATCTACATAGTACTAGACAGGTAGTTTTAATGTTATGGCTGATCTGTTTCACTATTAACTGTTTACAAGAATTTATCTCTTTGCAATATGTTACATATAGAAATGAGATTGTCATACCATGCTCACAATTACGCCCCCTGAAACCTGGTAGACACAGGCACGCATAGGACTCTTTTTGTTGGGAACAAACACCATTGTTTTCACATGGGTTTGACTGACAGTGGTTCTCAACTGTTGAAAGAACAAAAGCTCAAAATTGAATGGCGACATGTGTATGGTTCATAAATTATTGTCAGCAACTGAAAATCTTACCATTGTAGTGTTTCCAGAATTCATCCTGTTGTGAAAAAAGTGATTTAACATATGAAATATCAATTCTGATTGTTGCTGCAGTGCATGCACTGTATAGAACGGAACGCTCAATTCTGGTCTACCACTCTGCAGCGTTCAGATCCAATGCACCTGGCCTAATATTCAGATGCCCCTGATTGTCTTATCACCTGGATCAAACGTGCTACCTTAAAACTGAAATCTGCTGGGTGGTAGATCTGCAGGACCAGGATTGGGCACCACTGCTGTACAGACTGATTAAATAGTATCAGTAAAGTTCCAGTTCAGATTTTAGATGAAGCCAGTAAAGTTGCTGTAAATTCATTTTGGGCCATATCTGAGGCATTTGAAAAGGTCATGCTATAAAAAAAGGCCAAGGCGTCACACAGGGTCTTTGAGTGGACCATTTTAGTTCCCTAAAGAACCATGTTTATAAATGAGAAGAGTGAGTGTGCAGAAATTTTTTAGGGTACAAATGGTTACAAAATGTACCAATTTAAGGGGATCCCTTTAAATGTTTTTTACACTCACACATTCTTTTTACAAAAATGGTTCTCTAAAGAACCATGCTTTCTTGATTCTTTATGGAACAAAAACATTTTTTTATGTGGTTTCATGGAAAGAACCCTCTTCTGGCATCTGTTTTTGAGAGTGTACATGTATTTATATATAATGCTAATTATTCCCTTGTGTCTTTAGTTCATTATACTGACCGTGGCTTCATCGTGTTCAAACACCTCTCTGGCTTCCTCATAAGAGCACTTCTCCTCTAAGCATTCCCTTTCGAGGTTACCCATTTTTAACTCCTCAAACCAGCCAGAATTTGCTCGCTTGGTTCGGGTGAGTACTCCATGGGCCTCCTTTCGCCTTACAAACACTATGAAGTAAGCACGTATATTGCACAACTGAATGACCACAAGTACACTGAGACACACACACACACACACACACACACACACACACACACACTAAGCATAGATGCATAGGTGTATTCACTACCCTACTAAAATTTGATTCTACATATCTATGCTCATTCATGCACACATACGTACAGACATATGTACATAGATACATATATTTTACCTGTAGCAGTGTGGCAGCAGGATAAACCCAGTATCAAGGAAAGCAGAGACAGCAGCTGCATGTTGGATAATGGCAGACGCCCGGATCTCTCTGGTCCTCACATTTGAAAGGTCCAAAGTCTTGACACTCTATGCGCAATCAGCAGAGGCCAAAATCCTGCCCTAAACCTCTATTTATTGAGCTTTGACACCTACAGTCTAAAAAACTGCTGCACATGGACAGCAGAAATCTGCAGTAATGTACTGTAAACACAGCAGACTGCTGTAATAAATGCTGAGTTCTGAGAAATACAGATTAAGCTTTATGTTAAAGAGATTAAAATGTTTAAATTTTACAGCATTTAGCTGCATATTTAGTTATTTGCATATTTGAAATATGTAATTTTTTATTATGTAAAAATAATATTTTTTTTTTATTAGGTCTCAAGCAGTCCTTCTCTAAAGATTGTAGCACTAGGGGCATCCCTTGACATTTTTTATGTTTCTATTGATAAGGCGCAGAAAACTCTGAAAGCTGAAATCTGGACTCATTTGACCACAGCACACAGATCCAGTCTTTTGGTCCATCTGAGATGAGATTGGGCCCAGAGACTTTGCCAGGGTTTCTGAATAGAGTTGATGCATTGCTTCCTCTTTGTGTAATAAAGTTTCAAGCTAATTTAATGATGCAATAACGGGCTGTATTAAGTGACAGCGGTTTTTCAAAGTCCTCTTCTGCCCAGGTGGCTATATTTGTTACAGTAGCATGAAGGTTTCTTAGGCAGTGCTGCCTGGCTCTAACATCACACATTCAGTTGTTTCCAGCCTTGCCCTTTATGCACTGAGACTTTTTAAATATTTTCACAATATTATATACTGTAGATGTTAAAAGATCTGAATCCTCTGTAATCTTGCATTGAGAAATGTTTCTATTGAACTGACTAAAAATGATCTCACAAAATTTGACCCAAAGGGGTGATCCATATCCCATCCTTGCTTGCAACGACTGAGACTTTGATGGATACTACTTTTACACTCAGTCATGACACCTCACCTGCTACAAATTAATCTGCTTAATGTGGAGTCTGCTCAATGTGGAAGAATATTTAGGCAGTGTTGCTTGAATATTGTGTGCTCTTTTTAATACAATTTTATTTTAACTCAGTCAACTTTTGTTGAGTGTGTTGCAGCATCAAATTTTATATTTGTGTATACTAAATAAAATTAAATTGGTCTTTGTACTTTTGTCAGTCAAATAAAAGTTGAAGTGAATTAATATAGGACATACAACTGTTTTTATTGCATTTTGAAAAATATCTTTTCTTCAAACAGGGTTTGTAATGCTTGGTTCCTATCACAACCACTGTCAAGAAATAAGAGTTGGCACATTTCTCTATGGTTGATCATTTCAAATCAGACTACTCTAATGACTTTGTTTACATCTCAAATAATGTTATGAAGGAACTAGAGAAATCAGCGTAATTCCAATTGAACCTCTGTAAATAGAAAAATGAAATAATAACCTGTGTGTTTGGATAACAGCAATACATTCTTAGTGTAAACTGCAGTATCAGCACTGGAAATAAAGACTACGCTGCTGAAACTACTGGAAGTTATTTACTGTAATATTACTGGTTACTTTTTTCAGTGCTGGGGTATAGGCAATACCTCAAGGCCCAACTTTCACAACAAGAACACGATCTTAAATCATGATATTAAAACGTTATTTCTACAAATTATATATCTTCAGCTGAATAGTACAATAACTCATTGTTTAGACATGTAATTGATTCAATCAATGTTAATCTCTTCAGTATTAAAACTTTTCATATAATGATGTAGGATTTAGCATTTTTCCACTCATTCGTTAGCCATAGTGTTTATAATCCAGTCTGCGAAGATGGCCACACGAGTGTAGATGCCATAGGTATTAGAGCGAGCACAGCCCTTTCCCCAGCTCACAACGCCCGTCAGGAACCATGTATTGTTATACAGGGTAGCCAGTGGTCCACCGCTGTCTCCTTGACATGCATCCTGGCCTCCCTCCTTGAAACCAGCACACAGCATGTTGTCAGTTACACTGAGACCTGAGTGTGCTCTGCACTTCTCTAGGGGAACCTTTGGCACTTCCAGCCTCTGGAGCACAGGGGATGGAGGTCCTGACTGAGCAAGTCGGCCCCATCCACTCACCACAGACATATACACTGCTCCCAGCGTGCGGTCAAATGTGCCTTTTGCTGGGGGAAGGCAGATGGGCAAAACATAGGGGCCCAATGTAATGTTCCGGCGCAGGCGCAGCAGTGCTATGTCTCGGTCAGTGGTTGTGTGGTTGTAGAGTGGGTGAATCAACACTTTAGTCACCCTCCTCCACTGCTCTGTGCCTTCCTTCTTCAGACGGTTATGTTCACCTAAAGGAAGAGAAAAGCAGGCATACACAATGGTTGAAACCAGAGATCTCAGAAGCCTTGTACTGTGTTCAGTGGCAGGGCTATGATTTGCACACCCACCCACACACAGGAGCTCTGCAGTAGCACGTGTGTGAGCTCCTGCCAGTCAGTGGATCTCCTCTTACTATATGTTTAGCATTCTCCGCAGCCTTATAGCAGCAGCTGAGACAAAATAAATCTCTTGCTACTCAGTACAACAGTTTGATCTTAAGGCTCTCTTATGCTTAACGTTAAATACATAAAAGGATAAGGAGTGAACCTTCTGTGTGGATTCTGCATTCATTTCGCCGATGTTTTCTGAAAGCTTAAGGATACAGATGAAGTGGAGCAGTACTACCAAATGGTATGGGGGCAGTGTAGCCAACAGCTAAAATGAGATGACAAATTTTTTTTCAAAAATGAAAAAAGAAAAGCTGAACTTTTTGGGATGAGGTTGTATGAGTTTTAGTGAGTTTATAAGTAAAGTTTCCATTTTTGAGGTTTTTGTCTGACAGAAATAATACGTACATTTCGCAAAACAGAGGGTTTTGAATAGTGGATCTTTAAAACAACTGGCATTTTTGTTAATTGATTGTTTGATTAATGGTCCAAGCCCTATTATCAATCAATCAATCAGTTTTCAGACATGCCTGATTCACTACTTTTGCTTTGATAAAACACTGGTCTTTAGGTTTCTTACCAACGGTCACTTGTAGTTGGGTTGGATCGTTTTGCCAGACACAGTGAGCTGCTGTAAGGATCCATTGATTGTTAAGAACAATTCCGCCACATTTATACACACTTTTATACTCAAGTAATGCCTGTACAAAAGAACATGAAAGCACAGAGAGTATGACGTCCCACAACAGCTGAACTGCAATAAAACATCTTGAGATCTATCCACAGTGAAATTGCTCTTGCTCTTTTTACCTGCCAGGGACACTGTCCTTTTGGACACACATGTCCTTTAACAATCCTGGGGCCCAGACTTGTCGCCACTGGTCTACCACAAGGAAAGGGCTCTAAGGAAAACATGAAAAGACATAAATCAGACATGATTTCATATGGAGGCCAGGGGTTAAACTGTGTGATGGGATGACTAGTGTAACCTGTGTGGAGACACACCTTGTGGAACACAACTGCTGTTGTCTGCACCCAGGCTATAGCCAGTAGCACAGTGACATTGGCGGATTGAATCTTCGGTCTCTGTGCAAAAATGTTCACAGCCTCCGTTTTTATACAGGCAGACAAAATCATTCTGTGGAAGTGTTTCTGTGGAGTAACCAACAATACTGAGTACTGAGCTGTATTACAAAGATTTTTTCATCTAAATAGTCTTTGTTATTAAAATATACAGTAAATATTATCACCCCTTTGGGCTCAATAGGTAAATGTACGCTGGTGTCATTAATGGGTTTAAAGCAGAGGACAAATTCACCGCTCACTGTTTACAGTGTGTGAGTGCCATATAAACCGAATATATATATATATAAAAAGATGTGTTTGTAGTAGTAGTGTTTGTAGTCGTAATGGAACCACTCTGTAATGCAAGGCAAAATTCTAAATTAACAATAAAATAGAAAATTGTTCATGTTTACGTTACCTTCTGAATTCCTTGGGCAAATTCAACAAATTCAATTGATTCATGTGTCATCAAAATGTATTAAAGTATAGCAATATTTATCGCAATATTGCCCTTACCTTTGTCACAGTTACGCCCCTCAAATTTAGGGGGACATATGCAGATGTAAGCATTCACCTGACTGACACAAGTGGCCCCGTTTGAACATGGCGCTAATTCACACTGGTCCACCTCTGCAGAGACAACAGTGTTTAGAGCTTGACTCAAGCAAAAATTGGGAAAAGAACAAGTGATGATTTTAGTTTGGTTGCTTTCACCACCAGTTAATACTCTACCTGTGTAGACTTTCCAGAACTCATCCTAGAAAAAAAAAAAAAAAGTCACGATAAATTTAACTCCTTGGTTAAAATCTTGCTCATGTGATCATTTCACAATATCTAGTTTAAATAATGGAGGAATGTTTGCCTGTAATGCTACTTTACTAAACAGACATCTTCACATAAGGTTTAAGTGTAATCTGATTTTTTGTTCTAATATTGTCCAGATCTGATGTTTTCAGAGCTGTGTGAAGCTAAAAATCTGATCCTTTCTAAAAATGATATATTTTAATATATGGTCCTTGATCAGATAAATATCAGATTAGTGTTTGGTGCTATTCAGACTTGTTATTAGCATCTGTTTTGAGGTCCTTCAGTGCGGTCAGGGGGTTTGCGTGTGGTCACTTTAGTGTTCACATTAACCACCTCAGTAGATTTAAATGCTCAGATTAGTGTGTGTTTCCAGGGTGCACTCAACCCTGTTAATGCCTTATGACAATATTCACCAATGATTAGGCCACAGAGGATGTATGTTTAGACCATGTGTGAACAGAGCCTTTGATGAGAAGTCAGATTTGAACTCATGTTTTTTTTCCACATGTATATTACCATCATCATCATCCTGTGTCAGCAGTATGGTCACACCAGATAGCTTGTAGAAATACAGTAACTGAAAAAGCACTAAACAGAGGTTCACTTTAAGGAAGTGTGCACTGGTGTTTAGTCATTATACTGCCCACTGCTGGAACTTGGACTTCCTGTAACGTATTGGGGTGACCCAAGTGCTGAATGAAATGAAGGGAAAAGCACGTTTAGGTCAGGATTCGGACTCCTAACCTTGAGTATGCTAGGCACGTGCTCTAGCACTGTGCCACTGGGCTGCTATAGCACACCAGCACATAGGAGAAAGTAAGATATCTGTTCTAAACATGCTGAACCAATGAAAATAAACTTTCACCCAGAGCTGGGCCCGAACCCTGGTCATCCGCGTAGTAATGCGTTGCGCTCGCAGTGAGCCACGGGGCCGCGTTTATTTTTTCTCCTGAGAGCCGGGTAGCCTTTTAATGAGCAAACTGAAGCTGCCACGAGGGCTAGTGGTGGCGCCGATCGGCGATATGCAAACTAAAAGGCCCTGAACTGAAGGATTTAAAGGGACAAGCACACATGAGTGCACACACACAAACACACACTCTCATACACACACACAAACTCGCGCTGCTGCCTCGCCAAAGGGGAGCCGAGTTGGGGTGGAGGAACAGACAAGGGAAAACCTGAAAATCATTTTCAGGAGAAAATATCTTTTTTTTTTAAGAGAGTTCAGCAGAACACCACACGAGGACCTTTGAGGGCTGATCTGACTGAGCAGGCAGAAAAGGTAGTAAAGGGAGATTCAGGGAACAAGCCAAAGGCCTTTACCAAATTCCCGGCTGAGGTGTGACAGCACAAAGGTGCAGGCTCACACCACATATCACAAGGACTCAGCGAAGACCAGCTGGAGGAGTAGGAATATAAAGGGTAGACTCCAGGTGTAGGTCATCACCTCTGATTGGCCAGCTTGGTTCTTCGCCGAGTTCCTCTGCCGTTCTGGTGAGGGGTAGCACCACTTTGCCGCCCTCTGCTGTTCTGGTGCACGGTAGCACCACTTTGCCGCCCTCTGCTGGGCGGCCCAGGTGTTGCCGTTACACTTCCCAAGGAGATCAGATCTTCCTCAACTGGTAACAGCTTTAGAGAAAGAATTTAAAAAAACTATTTTCCAAAGCCTTCAATTATTCAGAGGCCCCGACTTTATGTTCTTTTATCAGGCACTTTATATTATCTTAATTTATTTTAAATCTTGCTCTTATTCCCTGGAATATGCTTATGCTTATTTAACTAATTGAATGACCTTTGTTTATTATAAACTTGCCTTGCCTTAAGCATAGATACAGTTCACTTAGAAACCATCAAACAAGAAAGATCTGAGCAAAAAAGCCTTGTGATGTGAATGTAACTGCGTTGTGCTGAAGCGTGTGTTGTTGCATTGCCCACCAGTTGTTCGGGTACAGAGAAGATTTCCCTGGCCTCCTCATACGAACATTTCTCCTCCAGACACTCCCTCTCCAAGTTCCCTAGTTTTAGTTCCTCGAGGAAGGAGTTGGCACGCCGATGGCGATGCAGAAGCACCTGGCTAGCTTCAGTCCTACTAAGGAACACTGGAACTGACAGATGTAAAGGGGAGATAAAGAGTTGGTTTCAGCCACATCATTAATACCACTGACGGGTGAAGTGAACAGCACTGATGACCTTATTTCACTTGGACCTCTCAAGGGGTGGGAGCAAGCGAGAAGTCAGTTCTTGAAGCTGATGTCTTGGAAGAAGTAAAAATGGGTGAGCGTAAGGATCTGAGAGACTTGACAAGGGCCAAACTGGCCAGAGCAAGGCTCAGTGATGATGTGGGGAGTAAAGGCTAGCCTCTGCTGACTGATAGAAAGGGGTCAGAACAAAGTGTACCACAGTCAGAGCTGTTTCAGCAGCATGAGGAATCTACTCAATATTAGGCAGGTGGTGTTAATACTATGGCTTGTAAGTGTATGTCATTGCTAGCCAGATGATAGCAGTGTTGGGGTCATTTTAAGAATTAACAGTTTCAATTCAAACAACAACAACAGAAAACTGAATTGGAATTAAATTGTAAGTTAGAATTGAAACAGCAATCCAGAAGCATATTATCCCATCCATCCATTTTCTAAACTGCTTCTTCCATTTCAGGTTGTGGGGAAGCTGGAGCCAATCCCAGCTGACTACTGGCCCAAGGCAGGGTTCACCCAAGACAGGAGGCCAACTCATCACAGGGCAACACATAGACAGACAACCGTTTACACACATACTCAGACCTACAGACAATTTAGAGAATCCAATCAGCCTATTGCAAGACTTCGGCCAGTGGGAAGAAATCGGAGCACCTGGAGGAAACCACTCTAACATGGGGCAAGCTTGCAAACTCCGCACAGGAAGGCATTCTTTTCCGACTCTAAGATCAAACCCAGGACCTACTTGCTGTAGGCACCAACTACTGCAAATTATTTCCGGTCAAACTAAGAGGAAAATCTCTAATTTCACACCTTCAACATGGGCCCTAACTGACTTTCATTTGTACTTCTAGGTTATGAACCTTCACCTTCAACCCTGCATGGAATTATTGGAAATATTTTACTATATATTATATAATAATATATTATATAGTAAATATGGAAAGTACTGCTTTTCTGTTAATTTCTGTTCAGCTTCTCCATGACAGTGTGTCATTAAAAATGAAACATTTTACTGTGTAGAAAGCCTAACTGGGTTGTGTAGTGTCTGAAACGTGGTATGTACATATGGCCTCTGCTGTGCTACAGACTTCCAAACTCTTGGTAAAGAGAACAGAGGTCTACCACAAAGTTGTAGAAGCGCTTGGACTTGTATTTCCAATAGTGATCCCAGAGATTAACCATCCTAGAGAATTTATTTGGAATTCTTGTTTTATCCACCTCATCTGTCAATCTAATCAGCTAAGCTAACAAAATGACCAATAACGCTCTTTACATACAGTTGATTTGCTTGTTCTGTCTTTATGAAGTGTGTGGTGGTCTCATGCTCAAGGCAAACAGATATGGGAGAATATTGAAAGAGGTTAATCTGCAGTTTAAGCAGTTAATAATATAATAATATCACTTCACAGCCTAATAGTTTAGCATGTTTGTCATGGATAAACACACCCATTATATTTGTTTCAAGGCTGTGTTTTTTAAAACATGACTAATAGACAAAAAAAGAAAATGTAGAGCTGTAAGTCGAGACATGATTTCGCAATGTCTGGTTTGTTTAGACCATCACTCATTCTCTTAACACAACTTAACAGACAAGTGACAGCTTACCTGCTGGAAGCCCAAAGCAGCCCGGGATACTGAGCAGTGTGATCAAGTGGCAAAGCTTCATTGTGCCTGGGCTAAGCTCCATTATGTTGTGTTTCTAGTATAAGGCTTTCGATCAAAGTTCACTTTGGTCCCTCTTTGAGACCTGTGGGGTAAACGTGTCTGAAAGCCAAAAGGGGGGTGGCTCAGAACTGCATAATACCTTTAGACAACAGGCCTACTCATTATTACTCCATCCAGCAGCAGATGGTGCCATTCTTCTGTTGAAGCAGTATGGGAGCGCTGTGCTGTGGTAGAAACCGCAACACCTACATGAAGGCTGTAGGATTTGATATGTTCTCTGAAAGTACAGTAAAGAATTCCTCAACATGTTCCATAAATTTGAAGTGTAGTGATAAAAGGAATAATTTATTATCCTCTTTCAATAGATATAATTGCTTTAAGTTGCTTTAAGGAAAAAGGACAAAAACACTGACAGTAAGCATAATCATAGTTTGATTAGCATGTACCTTAACATTATCACATTACATGTGCACACAATGACCAAACCACACATAATTGCAGATTATTTCTTTAAAAATCTGCAAGCATCATAAATAACAGTAACAGATTACAATGCAGAGAAATAACTACATATATTATGTGCATCACAATCAATAATAGTAATATCATCAATCAAAACTCAATGTACATGACATGTAAATAGCATACCTATAGCAAGTGATGCTGGATAAAATCCATGCTCTTTAAGGCACACCATACTTACTTATTATTCATAATAATCAAAATGAAAAACATGCAGTACTAAAGCAATGTAAGGCATGAGAAATATTCAGAGAAATTGTGTCTTCCAGGTATTATGGTGTTAGTATTATTTTATTATATTATATAGTATATACATATGGCTAATTTTATATACTCTAACAACATTTAAAATCTGAAATGTAAATGAAGCATGTTTCTGTGAAAGGAAGGTGCCACAGTGGAGGTTGGAAACCACATATCCTTGTGGGCACTATTTCCTGTACCAGAGAATGAGAGCGCATGTGCAAACAGTTTAAGAACTACAAAAGGTTGAGAGAAAGCCTTTCTCATCAGTTGTTATTGCAGGTTTTCCAGGATATTCAGAATTGCCCCCTTTGCCTACTTCTTGCCATCTTTTAAGTCTTGGAGAACGACCTCACCAGCAAATTCAGCCCTGGCCCCCAGCAAAGCCCCTACAGCGGCACCTCTGGTAAAGTTCACACCTACAGAAATAGCAACACCTTAAAGAAGCACCAATGAATCTGGGGGAGGCTGTAGCCCAAAGCAGCACCACCTGAATCTGGCCTAGTGATACTGAGAAATTTAGAGCAATGGCCTTGTAGTATGATCGCCACACAACAACAGCTTGATGCCATGAACAGCCTGGAATTTTGGTGCGGGCCAAAGAACATTCACTAGCCTGTCATTTTATAAAATCCATGTCTCGCATATACAGTTCTGTTGCAAACCCGTTTTTATAACACACCCGTTTAAAAAACGTGTAAATTTTCTAAGTGAAAATAAGCACAAATCCTCTACAGAGAACAAATTTCTATATGCCATCCAGGTTGAACCCAAAAAACAGAAAATGTACCATAACGTTTGTACAGACCACATTTGATTTCAACAGCCTACACTGAACAAATAAATAGCAAGTGTGTATAAAAATGTGCAAATCTAGAAAATGAGACCAGGGGTTCCACAGCTTACCACAAATTTGAACCAGCAACTTTTAGGTCAAAAGGGCAACTCCCTAACTGTTACACCACCACTGCCTGCCATTGTACCAGACTGCTTCTTTACGACTGGTTTTGCTCCGCTCTGTATGAACTTTTATCAGGGAGTTCTCAGCAAGTAGTGCACAGTTGCTGTGAGCCAGGATCCCCCTTCCATGTCAGTGTGAGAGACATAGGCCAAATAAAAATATTGCTAAGATTTACGTGCCATGCGCCAATAATGAAGGGATATGAGAATTACTTACAGTGGTGTGAAAAACTATGTGCCCCCTTCCTGATTTCTTATTCTTTTGCACATTTGTCACACTTTACATTTACATTTACATTTATTCATTTGGCTGACGCTTTTATCCAAAGCAACTTCCAGGACAGAGGAAACAATCA
>JBBPDA010078942.1:0-12334 GCA_037974385.1 Arnoldichthys spilopterus | reverse complement strand
ATATACACATTATATATATATATATAATATGTAAACAGACTGCGTTGGAGCTACATGTGTAGCGGTTAGCTTAGCCCGCGAGATGGTAACACAGGCTAAGCTAGGGGCTGCCCTGGTTCACGCTGGTAAGGGAAAAAAGGGTTAGGAAAGGAACCCCTGGAGGCAGGTGCGTGCCCACAAGCCACTGTGGAAGCCACACGGATCTCCGGGCCCTCGGTCGTCAGGGAGTCCGTCTCGGGCCGACTCGGGGATTACTCTCAGCATATGGTCGGCACACCAGCCATCAGGGAGAAGGGGAAAGGGTGCAGAGATGCAGATGTGGGCTCTAACACACCATATCCCTGGCTGCATGCGGGGACCCGCTTCGAGCCATCCGGAATCTCCCCCACTCTCCGCCATCAGGGAGTCCGTCTCCCGCTGGCCTGCGGGCCCCAGGCATTAGGTCCGGGCACGTCTGCTATTATCTAGAGGCCCCAACTCGAGAGGGATCGCAGCCGATCCGTGGAGTTGCCGGCCGGTTCGTGGCCGGTGCGCTCCTCAGAGTGCCAGAGAGGCCCTCTGCCAAACTGCGGCTGCATATGGAGCCGCAGGCGGACTAGAGTTGAGGAATAAAAGTTTCCCCAGCAGACGGCCACGTAAGCCTCGCTCAGACCTCTCTGCTAACAGGGACAAACAGGGAAAGGGGGAGGAAAGGGAGACCCTGAGTTAAAACCCAGAACCTTTACCAAATTACCGGCGCGAGTCCGGTGTGGCTAAAGCAAGCAGCCACACCAGCCAACAGGGCTTTTCTAAGGACTGCGCGCCACCTACTCCAACAACCAGTGTTAAAAGGTGAAACACATAAGCATGATTGCTGTAACCATGGCAACGTTTCCCCGGCTGACCCGACACAGCACGGCCGCGAAGGCAGGGCACTCAACCGCCCCCTGCCGGTCCGTCTGGGCGCTAACCCTTACACTGACCCCTGGTATCTATGTGAGCAGCCTTCCCACTCCTGGTAAAACCCATTGCAAATGCTGTCTAAACATTATTAGTTTCCAAATCACTAATCACTGGTTCTGAAACCACACTCACAATTGAAAAAGAAAGCCATACAAATCCATGATATTCTTTTGTCTTGCATGCTAAAATGAAAAAAATTAGACACTGAGAAATTTTATTTATATGCAAAGGTCACAGCAGGGGCCAGAGTTTTTTCTTATAAATCCCCACAGTTATGGAATAATCTTCCAAATTATGTTCGGGACTTAATATATTTAATTTAATTTAATATTTAAGTCCAGACTGAAAACATATTTGTTTAGTCAAGCCTTCTATTAGTCCTAGATAAGTGGTAGATCTGGAGAGTTTTCAGGCATAAAGTATTCTGGTAAACTGTGATGTTTGGATGCTGTGGCCCCCCACTTTGACGTGTTTACTCAGGTTTGTTGACAGTCGAGTGGTTGAGCTGCCTTATGCTCTGGGATGCCCTCATGTCTGTGCTTCTTTCTAGCTCTCCCTTTTAGTTGCTGTTGTATCGAGTCTTACCGCAGCTCCTGCCTGCACTCAGACCACAATGTACATTGTTCTTAATCACTTGTAACATTTCAGCAGCACTAAAAATTTCTCTCTCTCCCTCCCTCTCTCACTCACTATCCCTCCCTCCCTCTCTCACTCACTCTTTCCATCCCTCCCTCTCTCACTCTTTCCATCCCTCCCTCCCTCTCTCCCTCCCTCTCTCACTTCCTCCCTCCCTCCTCTCCCCCTCTCCCCTGCTCTGTTGAGCTGCCCTGCTGAGATACCAGTTATCCTGCCCCATTCTGCTATCTGGACCAGCCTGACCCACCCTGATACCCTATTAAATTGAAGTTCCTAAAGCTTTCAACCCACTCACTCCTGCTGAGGAGCCCACATGAACAGCCTTATCTACCAAAGAACTGATCTAAAGTCATCACAGCACCTGTACACTAGGAACTGCTGCAACCTCTTTATACAGAGAACTCTTATTCCCTTGTCTGTTCTCTTGTTTGTTATTGCTATCCAGTGTCAATCAGAGGTGGATGGTTTCCCCTTCTAAACCTTGGTTCTTCTTAAGGTTTCTTCCTACAGCTAGGGAGTTTTTCCTTGCCTCTGTTGCCTTTGGCTTGCTCTTTGGGGGCTCAGACACATTTTCTGTAAAGCTGCTTTGTGATACCGTCATTTGAAAAAGTGCTATAGAAATAAACTTGACTTGACATGATTTATATTGTATATGTTTTAAGACTGAAATATAAAATACTGAAAAAATATTGTACAGTTCAGCTGTTCTTTCCGGACTTGCCTATAATGAATGCAAGACAAGAAAAACATAATACTCTATAAATATTTATCTGTATCTCAAGTGATTGGAAATCCTGTAATTATTATTATTCACGGATACTCAACACAAATTGTTTATATATGATCCTCATCTCCTGCCCTGCTTGACCTTTTTCACATTTCTTTCCCTTTTCATCCTGTCTGGAGTTTTCTCCATGTGTGTCACAGATGTGACTTTTCTTAATACGCTCAATCTCATTTTTAAAGTCAATTTCAATGACAGTTGTCTGAAATGTCTCATGACTCCTAAAGTTATTCCACATTGACACTGAAAGATTAGAATACACTGCACACTACCCACTTACCTTTTCACAAGCCTCATGGTGAAGAAGTCTCCTGCCATTCTCACTCTCCTCTGTGAGGTGCTTAGAGGCATTATGTGGTCCACAATTCGAAGCAGGGGTCACTTTACCATTCTTAACATCGTCTGTAGCAGCCTGAAATTGTTGTAAATTGTTGATGGTTGAATCTCCCTAAAAGGGGAGTATCTGCTTTGCCAGTGCTAAAATCACCAAAACTGAAAAAAGTTGTAGATCTTGCTGTAGCCAAAAAAGGTCTGTTCTCCCTCACATTCTTCCTTGGGTCTCCCTGCCACATCCAAGAAGCTTTCATTCTGAATAGAGGCATGCTGTAGAGGACAGTAGAAAGAACTGCTATGTGGCTATAAAGCATCAGAGCTGCCAAGAGAATTGGAACGATCCATACAAGTCACATTGTAGTCACATTGTATTACATTCAAGGCTGATTTGAAAACAAAACTAAAAGCCAATACAGAATGTGGGCTGTTAAGATAAAATGAAGAAAAGAGACAGTAGAAAAGTAGCATTTGCACCAGAGGTTGGTCCAAAAGGAGCTTCACTTTGAGCAGCAATACCCAGAACAGCACTGAAGCTCTGAAACTTATCCCATACATTTTTAATGGATTTGAATAATATTTTCAAGACTTGCATGGAGATCTTCTTTAGCTGGTTATAGTGAGATTGAAATATAAACTAATTTGTTTTAATAAGTGTGGTTATTTGTTTCAATCCTGAAATATAAACATAATATTAATTAATATAATAAGCATAGCCTTTTTTTGTACCTTCTAATGCTGAATTTTTTTCACAAGGAGTTTCACATGGAATTCTCCATCATTCAAACTATCATCATGGCTAGCAGTCAGGTCATTTAGTGCGTCAAGTGCAGCATGTTTAGCTATTCTCCGTCTTTAGTAATAAATTTCTTTGTGATAAGTGTACTTTAGTCAGCTCTGTGACAGAGAAGATTGCAGCATTAGAGGTGCGCATGCAGACTCTAGAGAGGGTTAGTGAGAGCAAGAACAGCAAGTATCCATATCGGAAAATCTGAAGGCCTTAGGTTGAGTTAGCAACCCCCCTGGTCTGGCATTAGAGCTCTCATAGCGGTGTGATTGGGAGACAGCTCTGTGGCATAGAAATCACAGAGCCTCTAAGGCTTGCCCAGCAGAGCACCACTCCTCTCCAGTTCACATGTTCAACAGGTTTACTCTCCTCAGTGAAGCACCCGCTGAAAAACCTGAAAGAGCTTGCTTGTAGGAGATTGTGTGATGGATCTTAATAAAAGATGACATCTTAAATATATCCCATCATACAGTGTGTTTTTTATTTTTCCTCCTCTCTCACCTCTCGCGCTTTCTCTCTCTCTGTAGTGCCCCTTGTGTCCTGGCATTCCACTACATTCCCCCCTTTTAGCCATTTATAAATTCTTTAGAACTTTTTCTTTACATTCTAACAGGAAGGCATATAACCCTAGAACAAACCACACTTTCAAAATTGAGCACTTCCTTTTTCTGAACAACACTTATAAACACATTTTCCTAACTTGAAGAACAGGGTAGACCACCTGAGCCTTTTGACTCTGCTGTAGGGATTATTCTGCCCTTTTTTTTTTACAACAGGTCACTGAACTAAATGCTACCAGTCCAATCTTTCTGGTGAATGGGATATTGTCTCTGATCTGGTCAGTCACCTTTGGGTCAGCCTGTCTGGCACGGGAAGGGCAATGAGCTGAGCCCTATTTCGTCTGAGGGTCCCCAACTCCGTTTCCATCTCATACAATCTTGGGGTCAGCACAGGTGCTTGAACTGTTTCAGTAGTCTTTGCTGACCT
This sequence comes from Arnoldichthys spilopterus, assembly GCA_037974385.1. Classification (NCBI taxonomy): domain Eukaryota; kingdom Metazoa; phylum Chordata; class Actinopteri; order Characiformes; family Lepidarchidae; genus Arnoldichthys; species Arnoldichthys spilopterus. The sequence goes on along the minus strand of JBBPDA010078942.1, from coordinate 7,868 downwards.
GGTTCAGGTGTTGGCAGCTCTCTCACTCTTTGTCTTGCTCCATAAGCTTTCTTTTGCTTCTCCTTCATTCTTGTGTCTTTTCTTTTAAAAGCTTGTAGGACCGGCCACCTTGGTCTGAGAGTCTGAGGAGGGACCAAAACTGTAGATCTCAACTTTCTCCCCATCAGGAGTTCTGCAGGTGAAAACCCATGAGCTAACGGGGTCATTCTATAAGCCAAGAGAGCTCTTTGATTATCTTGGTTCTACCCCAGTATCTGCTATCTGGGGCTACTAGTGACATGTTCAAAATCATACTCCTGAGCAAATGCTGCAAACTGAGGAGGCAAATTGTAGACCATTGTCAATCACTAGTACTTCAGGAATGCCGAATCTGGCAAAGATGACCTTCAGTCTTTCAACCGTGGTAGCCGTGTTCAATGTTGGCAGGTTAGCTACTTCAATATATCTGGAGAAATAGTCTGTCACTACTAAGTGGCTTTTATCCCACTGAAATAGGTCTGCTGCCACTCTTTGCCACGTTTGAGCTGGCAAAGGAGTTGTGAGCAGTGGCTCTGTGTGGTAGTTTGAATGCTGGCTGCACAGATCACATCTTTCCACTAGGTCTTTGATGTCTCTTGTCAATCCTAGCCACCACATAGACTGCTGTGCACTTGCAAAGCACTTGTCTATGCCTTGGTGTCTATGGTGAAGTCGTTCCAACATCTCCCTCTGCTTTGGAGCTGGAACAGGATTCTTTCCTCCTTGAAAAGCAACCCATCAGCTACATGTATGTCAGCCCTTTATGGCCAATACTGCTGTAGACTTTCTGGAACAGCTAAACGATGTGCTGGCCATTCTTTGTTTGTGTATGTTCTGAATTGTCTCATTATCCCATCTTGGTCCTGCCTGTCTTTAATTTGATCCAGTTTGGTTTTTGTAGCAGGTATGTGCTCCATAATGCAGTCGATGTAAACCTGACATTCTTTCTCTAGTGTGTTGTCCTCAGGTTCATTTTTCAGCTCTAGCAGTGCTCGGGACAAAGCATCAGCTGCCACTAGCTGTTTTCCTGGCACATGTATGATTTTGTACTTGAGCCTCATCATCCTTAGCCTGAATCTGAGTATTCTTGGTGGCAAGTCATCCAGTGGATGGGTGCCTAACAGGGAGATCAAGGGTTTGTGATCTGTGCACACCATGAAGACCAGTCCCAAGAGAGAAGCACTCAGCTGCTCGCAAGCCCAGGTCACGGCCAAAGCTTCTTTCTTAATCTGTGTGTATTGACTTTCTGTGGTTGTTAGACTTTTGGATATATACACTACTGGTCTGAAATCTCCAACCAGAGTCTCTCTCCTTGAGTTAGACTGAGCCAAAACTTGCGGGGAGCTAAGCTCTTTCTTCACCACTTCAAAAGTCTTTTGCTGCTCGTCCCATGTCCACACACTGTCATTTTTCAACAGGTCTCTCAAAGGTTTTGTGAGGCTGGGCAGGTGTGGGGAAAACTTGCCAACATAGTTCACCATCCCCATTGCATTGTTGTTTTAAATCTACTTTGTTTCCTTGCTGTTATAGCATCCAAGTTATTTTCTTTTATATCAGTCTTTTCAGGTCTGATTAGTGGCTGCTGCTTTTTTACTTCTTCATTCTGTCTGGCTAGAGTTATTGTCTTTGCCAGGGTGAGATTTGGGTCTAATTGTAGTCTTTCGGACAATTTTGCGTCTCTAATCCCAGTTACAATCCGATCTCTGATCATTTCTTCCAGTAGGACACGGTACTGGCAGTGTTCGGCAAGCTAATGAACATCTGTGATGAAGTTTTCCACCGTCTCACTTGGCTGCTGATATCTGCTATTAAATCTGGCTCTTTCATATATGACATTGTGTTTGCCGATAAACTTTCTTTCATTGTCATCCAGTGCCAGCGTGTTCAGAATGTCGTCACTTTTTTCCACCATCAGGTACAGCAGCGAGTTAACTTCATATTTTTCTGACTTCTCGGTTAATCCTGATGCTACTCTAAATCGCTCAAAGCATTGTAGCCACTGAGTCCAACCACTTGGCTCATCAAAGTTAAAACTTCCCGGGGGTGGTATTGTAAATACCTGGTCCATTTTTTCCATCCTCTCTCTTCTTATTTTCAGAGGGGAAGCTACATGCTATGCAATGCAATGTGCCTCGTCTGGTCCACCATTGAGCAGAGCTTCCTCTGGTCAGTTGAGCTGCAGCTTCAACCATGGAGTAGAAAAAAAAAATCCTACTTCTGACACCATGTAGGAGATTGTGTGATGGATCTTAATAAAAGATGACAGACCACACAAGCTTGAGGTATATCCCATCATACAGTGTGTACAGAGCCAAGACCAGGGGGCAAACAGACAGGTTACAATGACCATTACCAAGATTACAACATATTCAAACTGTGTCTGTTCCCTGAGCTAAACAAAAACATAGAAATAGTCAGAGTCTGTTTTAGTAACTTAATCCATAAAAAATTAGATAGCACTGAATATAAAACCAGCACCTTTGATCTAAAGTAAGGACAGTTAAATTGTCCACGCCCCTTGTTTACGTGTCTGTCTGTTCCACATGTTTTCCTCTCGTGTTCCCTGTGCCCCGCCTTACACCTGTTCCTTGTTCTATGTGTCAGCTGTTCCTCGTTAGTTCGAGTATTTAAACCCTTTGTTCTGTTCAGTGTTTGTCGGTCAACTGTTGTCTTTGGTTCTCTATGTCACTTTGGTTCTTGTTTTATGTATTATTCGTCATATTAGACGTCCAGACGTCTCCGTCTATGCCCAGCTCTGCCCTGACATCGCCCCCTATGCCACATGGCACGCCACTGTCTCCGGCTCGCTCCCCCAGGGCGTCACTGACTCCGCCTTGTTCCCCCCGTACATCGCGGGTGCTTCCTGTCTCTGCCCAGATGTCGTGGGCGCTTCCTGGCTCTGCCCAGATGTCGCTGACGTTGTTGGGATTCGCATCTGCAGCATATGGGTCCAGGAACAGACTTCCCCCAGCCCAGACCAGTGTTCCCCCAGCCTGGACCGGTGTTCCCCCAGCCTGGGATATTGTTTCCCCAGCCTAGGACCGGAGTTTTGTTTCCCCAAAATAGAACTTTGTTTCCCCAGCCCCAGTCCTTCTTGTACCTATGTTTCAGTTATTGTCTTGGTTGTTTTCACAGTTTCATGTTTAGGTTCCCTTGTGTCTTGTCTTAGGTTTGTCCTAGGCTTGTTTACGTGTCTGTCTGTTCCACATGTTTTTCCCCTCGTGTTCCCTGTGCCCCGCCTTACACCTGTTCCTTGTTCTATGTGTCAACTGTTCCTCATTAGTTCGAGTATTTAAACCCCTTGTTCTGTTCAGTGTTTGTCGGTCAACTGTTGTCTTCGGTTCTTTATGGCACTTTGGTTCTTGTTTTATGTATTATTCGTCATTTGGAATAAACTCTCAAATATTTCTCTAAGCCTGCATTTTCTCCCAACAACCACAGAACGTGACATAAATATTAGATCTCTTACTTTCAAAAACTTCTTGCAGTGAGGCATGGGCACCTTCCCACACCTCCTCTGCTCGCCAGAACCAATTGTCTACTGCAGGCATGTTCGTTGGAGCATTGTTCCAGGGGAACAGAGGAGGCTGGTATCCCAGCACACACTGGGGGTGAGGAGAGTAGAAGTGTTGTGGAGGGAATTCTGGGCATACTTGGCCCAGTGGAGAAATCTAGCCCACTGGGTCTGCTGGTTAAAGCAAAAACTCCTTTAAAATCTACCCAGTTCCTGGTTTAGTCTCTCCACCTGGCCGTTTGATTGAGGGTGGTAACCAGGTGTTAAACTGATTCTCACCCCCGGCTTCTCCATGAATTCTCTCCAGACCTGGAAGGTGAACTGAGGACCCCGGTCGGACACAATATCTTCCAGTTACCCTATAAACTGGAAGACAAAATTGAATAGCAACTCCACCAATTCAAAGGTGGAGGGCAGTTTGGGCACGGGTAGTAGCCAACACATCTTTGAAAGCTGATCGACCACTACTACTACACACATGTAACCCTGTGATGCTGGGAGATCTACCAGAAAGTCTATGGCCAAGTGGGACCATGATCTTTGTGGAAGATCTCCTGGGGCAGCAATTTCCCTACTGGTAGCTGTCTGGGAGACTTTGTGGTGGCACAGACTGAGAGGGATTTCACCATCTAGTCCACCACAGCCCTCATTCTGGGCCAACAGAACCTCTCAGCCAGCAACCGGTGCGTCCTGGCAATTCTGGGATGTGCTGTGGCTCTACTGGTGTGGGCCCACTTGACCAGCTAAATCCTTAATCTTTTGGGGACAATGGTTTTGTTGGCCAGACACTCAGGTGGCACATTCCTCCCCTGGTTCTCCCTCTCTATCTCCTCTTCTATCTCCCATCTGATGGGAGCTGCAAGTACAGTTTCTGGCAGGATAGTGGCCGGCTCTCTCTCTCCCAGATTTTTCTCTAATTGCTGGGAGAGGGCATCAGCCTTACCGTTTTTCTTGCCAGGTCGATAGGAGAGTGAAAAGTTGAACCGGCTAAAGAACAGCGCCCACCGGGCTTGGCAGAGATTGAGGCCCCTGGCGGTGTGGAGGTATTCTAGGTTTTTGTGGTCTGTAAAGACCCTGAAGGGGTATTTAGCCCCCTCTAACCAATGCCTCCACTCCTCAAAGGCCAGCTTCATGGCCAACAATTCCCTGTCCCCAACATGATAATTTTTCTCTGCTGCTGTCATCTTCCTACATAAATAGGCACAAGAAAACAATTTATTACTGATGGCATCTGTCTGTGATAAAATGGCCCTGACCCCACTTTTGGATGCACCTACCTTTACAGTGAAGGGTCATTCCGGGTCTGGATGCTTAAGAATATGGGACTGAGTGAACCTTTCCTTCAAGTCCTGAAATGCCCTCTCAGCCTCCTCACTCCACCCTAGGAGTTGATTGCATGATGCATGTTTTTTGAGGAGAGAGGTTAGCGAAGCAGCGACCGAGCTAAAACCCTTTATGAATTTACAGTAAAAGTTTGCAAACCCCAAGAATCTCTGTAGTTCTTTCACCGTAGTAGGTCTGGGCCAATTTATCATTGCACTTACCTTCTCCTTGTCCATTCTCACCTCCTCCGAGCCGATTATGTGCCCTAAAAACGGGATCACGGATGCGTGAAACTCACACTTCTCTGCCTTGACATACAACTGTTTATCTAACAGGTGTCAGAGCACCGCCTGTACATGTTCTACATGCTTGGTACGATTCTTCAAGTAAATAAGAATGTTGTCAATATAAGGTATGAACATTTTTCCCAAAACACTTAATTGATGAATGACTGGAAAACTGCCGGTGCCAACAAAATGCTATACGGTACCACTAAGTACTTGTAATAGCCGTTGGTGGTGAAAAAGGCAGTTTTCCACTCTTCACCTTCTTTAATTCTCACAAGGTAATAAGCTGATCTTAAATCTAATTTAGTGAATATCATTGCCCCTCATAACTGCGCCAGTGCTGCAGATACCAGCAGCAATGGATAATGGAAAGGCCCTGGAGACAGACTCTCCCTCTCTCCTCTGATGTAGTTCCTGTTTGCTAAATTGTTTGACCACGAGTCTCTACCTGTGTTGGTGGCTAAATGCTATCATTTTTCTTATACATTTAGCCCACAATTTTAAGCATATATTTTATCTTTTGGTACTTTTTTTGCAATACCCGCTGAGAAACCTGAAAGAGCTCTTGTTATAGGAGACCCTATCTGTCATGTATACGCCCCTCCGTGTCTCCTTGTGTTGATATTTTGAGTTTCCTCGTGTTCACGTTAGCCACACCCCGTCAGCTGTTTTGTGTTCTCGTCACTCCCTGTCAGCTGTTTTCAATTAGTGTGACTATTTAAGTTCCTGTCTGTCCATTAAGTCCTTGTCGGTTGTCTTGTGTGTAAAAATGTACAAACGTCGTGGTCGTATTTTGTCCTGCCTGAGTTTTCGTGTGTTTGTGTTATTTTTGTAGCCAGTGTTTTTGTTTCTCTTTATTAAATTTTTATTCACTTTCAAACGTTGCATTTGCTTCCTAACCACGGCCCCGTTTGTTACACTATCTTAAGGCACGTGAAGTTAGCCAGGCCTTTAGGGGCACCAGCAGCCTTAGTCAGGTGTATCCCGGGAGCCAGGGCACCAGACATAGCAGGTAATCTCATGGTCCTAGGCCAGCATAGATACTCAAAAATAGTTTTCCATGTAGGAGCTAATCATATTAGCCTTCAGGGAAGTGAGGTTACTAAAAATAATTTTAGAGAGGTGTGCAAACTAGTGAAGGCGATGTTCAATGCTGTAATATGCTCTGGCCCCATACCAATTCGGCACGGTGACCTAGCTTACAGCAGGCTGTGGTAGCTTGGCTGCTGGATGTCCAGGTGGTGCTCGAAAAACAATGTGGGCTTCGTAGACAATTGCAGTAACTGTGAGGGCAATGCTGGTCTGCTAGGGCGGGACAGTATCCATCCCACTCGGGAAGGTGCTGCTCTCATTTCCTGCAGCATAGTGCATAGTCTCAGGACAGTTAATCAATGACAGTCCAGAGCCATGGCCAGGGAGCAGACAGACAAGCTTTTCCAACCATCTGCTAGCTGCATAGAGTCATCACCAAGGTTAGAATATATTCAGACTGTGTCTGTCCCCCAAGCTAAACAAAAGCATAGAAATATTCAAAAGAGTCTGTTTTAGTAACCTAATCAACATAAAATTTGATCAGCCTGAATGTAAAACCGGCACCTTTGATCTAAAGTTAGGATTGTTAAATATTAGATCTCTTACTTCCAAAACCCTTATTGTCAATGAAATTATCACTCATCAGGAGTTTGATATACTCTGACTAACAGAAACATGAATTAAACAAAATGAGTACATAGCGTTTAATGAGGCGTGGCCACCTGCATATAGTTATATACACCAGGCTCATCCGTCTGGCAGAGGAGAAGGCGTTGCAGTTATTTATAATTATAATCTTAGCATCTCACACAAACTTGGACATAAATTTAAAGCTTTTGAAGTTCTCTATTCAAACATAGTACATGTATCCACAAAAAATAAACCCACCCAGTCGATTCCACTAATTATCATCTACAGACCCCCAGGGCCTTTCTCTGAATTCCTCAATGAATTTGCAGATTTTATTACAAACTTAGCTATCTCATCAGACAAAGCTTTAATTATCGGAGACTTTAATATTCACCTCGATAACCTTAGTGACCCTCTGAGAACAGCGTTCATGTCTATTCTAGATATAGTAGGGGTTAAATAGAACCTCACTGAACCCACTCACAATGGTGGCCACACGCTAAATTTAATACTAACTCTCGGTTTAAATATAAAAAACATAGCTGTAGTCCCACAGTGTGAGGCGATCTCAGATTATTATCTTATTTCATTCAAATTGCACCTTAGTAATAACCCACGCACTTTGCCACACTATCACATCAAGCGCACATTCACATCCTCTACAGCTCAGAATTTTATCAGTAATCTCCCAGAGCTCAATATTCATTGGATCACCATCGGATCCCTCAGAACTCGATCAGGTCACTGAATGTTCGTCAACATTCTGCTGCACTTTAAATAATGTAGCTACTCTTAAGAGAAAATTAATTAGAGAGAAAAAAACTTGCACCCTGGTTTAACAATCACACACGCGCCTTGAAACAAACCACATGAAAATTAGAACTTAAATGCCGTCAAACAAATGTAATAGTATTCAAAATAGCATGGAAAGAGAGTCTGCTGATTTACAAAAAAGCCCTTTGTGCCACTAGAACAACTTCTCTCTCCACACTTATAGAAAATAACAAAAATAACCCAAGATTCCTATTTAACACCATAGCAAAATTAACCAAGAATAAGGTCAA
>JBBPDA010078921.1:0-12335 GCA_037974385.1 Arnoldichthys spilopterus | reverse complement strand
GTGTTCTGACCCCTTTCTATCAGAGTCAGCATCACTTTTTACACCACAGTAGCTCTTCTGTGGGATCAGACCAGACACACTAGCCTTCGCTCACATGGATCAGTGAGCCTTGGGTTCCCATGACTCTGTCACCAAATCAGGCCTTCCTTGGATCACTTTTGGTAGGTACGAACTAGTGCACATCTGGAACACTCCACAAGACCTGCCGTTCTGGAGACGCTCTGACTCTAACACTACTTGTCAAAGGTTTTATGAGGTAAACATAAATCATTGTGCAAAAGTGACTAAAAAAGGCACCAATTACCTAAAAATAGAATAGTAGAGAAGGATAAAAATAAAAGGGAACTGTACTGTGAGAGTTTGTTTATGGGGGTGAAATTCTTGATGAAGTGTGTGTGAAAGTGTAAAATAGTACAGTTCAGGAGTGTGTGTGTAGTAAGAACAGTGCAGTTCAGTTCTGGTCAGTTCACTTTAGATCAGTTTAATTTATTTCAGTTTAGTTCTAATCAGTTTAGATAGTTCAGTTCAGGTCAGGTCAGTACAGTTCAGTTCAGGTCAGTACAGTTCAGTCAAATTGAATTTGGTTTGGTTTGAATGGATTAGGTTCAGTTCAGTTTAGACCAGTTCAGTTAAGCTTATTTCAGTTTAGTCCAGTCCATTTCAGTTCCGTTCACTCCAATCCAGCTCTGCTCAGTTTAGTTTGGTTCAGTGTAATTCAGTTCAATTAAATTCAGTTTAGGTTAATTTAAATCACTTCAGCTCAATTCAGTTAAATTCAGTTCAGTAAATGTGGGCAGGGTTTACAGACCCAGATGAGAAACCAAATCCCCAACCACCTCCTTAGCATTTTGGGTCTGATCTTGTAACACGCCAACATTGTCGCTGACGCGAGAGTTTTCAGAGGGGAGCAAAAGGGGACACTGCCTACCCACTCACATTTGCGAGGAAGGGAGGGACGCTTTGCGAGACTAGACAAGTTGATTGCGTCAGCGGAAAATGTAAGCAGACCGCGGTGGAAGCGAACGTACGTAGCACTTAGCTAGGTGCTGCCCTGAGGCAACGTCAGTAAAGGAAAAGGTTACTGGGTTTAAGGCTAAGGAAAGGAACCCCTGGAAGCAGGTGCGAGCTAACTAGCCATCCCCGGTCGTATCCGGGATCTCCCCGGCCCTCTGCCCTAAGGGAGTCTGTCTCATGCTGGCTCGGGGGTTGCTCCCGGAATATGGTCGGCACACCAGCCACCAGGGAGGAAGGAAAGGGTCTCTAGAAGCAGACGTGGGCTCCAACTAGCCGAACCCTGGCCACAGGCGGACTCGAGTTAAGGAATAAAAGTTTCCACCTGAACCTCGCTCAGACCTCTCTGCTGGGGCAAACAGGAAAAGGTGGAGGAAAGAGAGACCCTGAGTTAAAACCCAGAACCTTTACCAAATTACAGGCGCAAGAAGAAGCAGCCACACCTGCCAACAGGAACAAGGACTCTGCGCCGCCCGGTCAGACAACCATACCTATAAGGGCTTTGGCCCAGGTGAAACACATGCCGACGAGCCCCCGGCCGGCCCGACACGGCATGGCAGCGAAGGCAGGGCACTCAACCGCCCCCCCTGCTGGCCCGTCCGGGTGCTAACCCTTACAGATCTGCCGCCATTAGATGATGCTACACTAAAGGCAGGGGAAACATTTTTAAGTGCAGCTCCAACATTTCCACATCTGACCAGATGATGTGTCTCAGTTCCACACTATACTCTAACACTATAAGGTTTATACAAGGAACTAATCTTGTGTCACCAAGTGTAAGAGATTAGGGCTGATGGAAGATCTAAGGGTGGCGAGAACCCTGTAAAAACGAGGCAGTGCATAACTTGAGGTGTATGCGATATTTTATTCTTGTATTTAATTCAGATTATGTGAATAGTGTCCTCTGCATTTAACCCATCCATGACACCCACAACCAAACACACCAGGTGCAGGAGCAGTGGGCTGCATACCTTGCCATTGAGTACTTCAGCCGTGGATGTGGGAGGGGGAAAGCACTGTTTGCTCCTTCACCCCTCCCACATTTTCCCTGCTGGTCTTGGCAACAGAACCAGCGACTCTCTGCTCATAAGCTCTGTTCTCCATTAGACCACAGCTGCCCGAATGTAGATGCATAAAAGTTTCTTTGCTTTTCTTCCTTTAGAAACCACATAAGCGAGGCTAATAGAGACACTAAACATCTCCACACAGACAATGGTAACTATCTCTACCTAGGAATCAGTCAAGCTTGTCATGCCAGCAGTTGGTCCAGACCACAGCTGAAGGGTTTCTGAATGGTACCAGAAAAAAACTACCTCCCGAGCCCTGTGGTCTTCTTTTCAGTGTTCCACGCTCTCTCTAAGGGTGACCGGGCCTTTTCTGTAGCTCAGATATCCCCCCAATAGTTGTTTTAAAATCAATTCTTTAAAAAAATTTAAATGTAAAAATGTATTTATTTTTTTCTGAGTCACTGTAAAGACCATGTGACCATCTGCTCTGTCTTGGTTTGTTCTGCATTGCTGCCAGCTGGTTGTGAATCCTTTTATTGCTTTCTTTTACTCTTAGAAATGTATGTTTTTATGTCTTTTTACTTTTCTATTTTGTTTTCTTAAAATGTTATATTATTGTTGATTCTTTGGTTGACGCCTCTTTTAAATATACTACATACATAATTACGACTTGACATTGACACTTGAGGCACTGAGCTGAAGCTGGAGTTCCTGGTTGCCAGGTTCTTATTTAAAAGTCCATTTGACATTCAGTAGAGCAGCTGATACATTCTGGTGCCTTGTTTTGGAGAAGTTGGCCTATTTTACTGGTATCAGTGGACCTTTTTCATAGTTCTCAGAACCGGTCGAGGAAGTTCCCCCTTTTTGTGTTCACACTGCAAGAACTGAGAATGATTACAGTTCTTAGAATGCTGATCTGAGAGACTGCCAATCTGTCTGTCTGTCTACTAGTCTGGATGCTAATCTGTCTGCATTCCTGCCTCTCTATTTGATTGTTTGTCTGTCTGCCTATCGGTCTGCCTGTCTGTCTGTCTAGCTGTCTGTCGGCCAATCTGTCTGTCCATCTGCCTGTTGGTCTGTATGCCTTTTTCAGCTCCTACCCCAGGGTCAGTACTTTCTCATGCTAGAGGAACCATGACTGACAAAGTGTACAGTGATTGGTCCAGATAAAAATTTATGGTGATTGGTCCAGATGAAAGTGCATGGTGATTTGTCCAGATGAATATGTACAGTGATTGGTTCAAATGAAAGTGTACAGTGATTGGTCCAGATGAAAGTGCACGATGATTGGTCCACATGAAAGTCCACGGTGATTGGCCCAGATGAAAGTGTACGGTGATTGGTCCAGATGAAAGTCCACGGTGATTGGTCCAGATGAAAGTGCACGATGATTGTTCCAGATGAAAGTCCACGGTGATTGGTCCAGATGAAAGTGTACGGTGATTGGTCCAGATGAAAGTGCACAATGATTTGTCCAGATGAAAGTCCACGGTGATTGGTCCAGATGAAAGTGCACGATGATTGGTCCAGATGAAAGTCCACGGTGATTGGCCCAGATGAAAGTCCACAGTGATTGGCCCAGATGAAAGTGTACGGTGATTGGCCCAGATGAAAGTCCACGGTGATTGGTCCAGATGAAAGTGCACGGTGATTTCTCCAGATGAAAGTCCAAGGTAATTGGTCCAGATGACAGTGTACAGTGACTGGTCCAAATGAAAGTCCACGGTGATTGGTCCAGACAAACGTGTACCGTGATTGGCTTATGTCATTTCAGCGTCCCTACTGGCAGAAAAAACACCCCTGGAGGTGTGCAGTTCTCAGGAGAGCTTCTCCGTGGGTAGATCTTCTCAAAAAGCCCCTTCAAGTGTTCAGTTCAAAAGAGCCTAATGTTTTTTCGTAGGTTTCCCAGCATTCTTTGCCAAAACATATGCAGTATTTTTTTCTAAAAGGTACAGCAGTTCTATTCTGACACCCCAGACTCCATTTAAGATGGAATGAAAAATTCTAATATGGAGGTGGCCAATAGGAAGGCAACATCAGTAATTAAGCAAAATAACTGGGGGAGTTTGATTTCATGCTGGACTGTCACTTTAACTCCATTCTTTGTGATGAATAAGGCTGTTTTGCAGAGCACTGGGATCGACAGTCGGAGCTAAATAAAGACACGGTAATCAGGGTCTATTTCAGGCACTGTGTGTGTGTGTGTGTGTGTGTGTTTTATTGATTATACGTTGTAGTCACTAGCTCTGGTCTGACTCAGAATCCATTATGTCATTGCCAACGTCAGAGAAAGTTTGTAGCTGGTTATGGGACTAAAATGCCCAAATGCTCCTCATTTAGAGCCTGAGCCCACAAAGCAACAGAAATTAATAACAGAGGTGAGGAGGGGAGTCGAGGTGAAGAAAGTAGGTGGGCTATATTAGTGGGGTTATTTCAGTGGGTTTAATCTAATCTAATTCATTTAATAAAAGTGACTATGTGTCATTGTGAACACACTCAAACCCACAACAAAATGTGACCTCTGCATTTAACCCCTCACATGTGCCCATGTGGAGCAGCGAGTAGCTATCAACAGAGTTTGGTGGGTTTAGGTGGGTTTTGTGGGTTTGGGGTTTGGGTGGGTTAAGATATGATTAAGTGGGTTTTGGTGGATTTTGGTGGGATTAAGTGGGTTTTGGTGGGTTTGGGGGTGCTTTGGTGAATTTAGGTGGGTTTTGGTGGGATTCAGTGGATTTTGGTGAATTTTGGTGGGATTAAGTGGGTTTTGGTGGGTTTGGGTGGGTTTTAGGCAGGTGTTGGTGGGATTAAATGGGTTTTGGTGGGTTTGGGGCTGCGTTGGTGAATTTAGGTGGGTTTTGGTGGGATTAAGTGGGTTTTGGTGGGTTTGGGTGGGTTTTAGGCAGGTGTTGGTGGGATTAAATGGGTTTTGTTGAGTTTGGGTATGTCTTGGTGGGATTAAGTGGGTTTTGGTGTGTTTGGGTGGGTTTTGGTGGATTTGGGTGGGCTTTGGTGAGATTAAGTGGGTTTTTGTGGGATTAAGTGAGTTTTTGGTGGGTTTGGGTGGGTTTTGGTGGGATTAAGTGAGTTTTGGTGGGTTTTGGTGGTGTTTTGTGTATGAAAGCCGTTAAATCTCTACCCTGGTGGATGTGGGGAGGAGGATTGAGTGTGAAGACAGTTCTCTGCAGCCTGTGACATATCCATTAAGTGCACAGTGTATCTGCTCCCTCACTCTAATAGCCTGTCCTCCTGCCGTGATTACTCAATTATAGAGCAGTCTGAGAGCCAGGCGGCGGGAGAAACACACACTCATCCTTCACACACTGATCTGTCAGGGCTGGACAACTGCCAAGCCCCGAAAAAGAGATTTCATCCACCATTATCTGCCAAGAGCCAGGATCAAAAACAGGGACCTACAAGAAGCAATAAAAGCCTATTGAGACCCAGACAGGAGTGAGCTGAACAGACAGGAGATGACCAGACCCCACAGATCAGGATGAGGCTTAACACTCTGCTCACACTCTGCTGTTTACTATTTATCATTGACTACCCTGTACAGGGCAGGCTCTCCCTCACAACACTGTATGTACCAATTAGTGTGAAACTGCATCTGTATATACTGCCCATCTGTGTAAAAAGCATGCGATCATATCCACAGCATTTCAACTGTAATGCGATACAGCAATGCAGTACAGCAGCCTCACTTCTCTCTCCTTTTCTCTTTATTTTCCTTTTGTTGATCCTAGCTTTTAGTTTTACTATGTTGTATATGAATATTTATTATAATTATTAATATATGAATAATTAATATGTATCATATAATAATAATAATAATAATTATTATTATTATTATAATATAAGCAGGGCCCTTAGTATGGGGCCTTCATCTGGATAATAGCAGTAGGTGGGTCTGGAATACACAAGTGGACAGAGTCTGAAACACATGTATATGATATCAGCCATAACATTAACACCACTGACAGTGGAAGTGAATAGCATTGACTAGTTATTTCATTACAGTGGCACCTGACAGGGGGGTTGAATACATTAGGCAGCAACTGAACAGTCAGTTCTTGAAGTTGATGTGCTGTAAAGATCTGAACCACTTTGACAAGAACCTTATTGTGATGGCTAAAGAAAACAGGAGGGTTATAATGGGGTTCAGCTCAGGCTGCACACACTCACACGCACAATGTGCTGGTGCTGATGGTGGTCAGTTCTCCAGGTCGCCCCCCCCCCCCTCCTCCCGACCTCCTCCTTCTCTCCTCCATCTTTAACCCGAGCCTGCGCGCCTCCCCACCGTTTCAGCGACTGAGAAAAATCAGCGCCACTCACCTCCAACACCCGTCATTAGCGCAGAAGCTCTAAACGCCGCCAAAGTTCTCAAATACACATTTACAGTTGAACGTGTTCCCCCGAGTGCAGGGACAGTCCTAAAGCGCCATCTGGTGGCGTTTACGTGCAGGTGGCGCTGCAGCTGGAGCGCCCTCTGGCGGACACGGACCTCTACAGCACGCACTGCAGAGACACAGTCCACTGACAGTCGTACAAAAAATACAATCAAATCAGATCAAACGAAACTGTAGAAACTGTGGTCGGATTAACCCCCTTTAAACCCCCTTAAACACACCAAACCCATTAAACACAATTAACCCAGTTAAACGCATTAAACCAGATTACCTTCATTACATGCCATTAAACCCATTTAAACACTCATTAAATCAGATTAAACACCATTAAAACCACCACACAACTCAACCCATTAAACCCAGATTAAACCCAGCTAAACACCAGATTAAACACCATTAAAACCACCAAACACAACTCAACCCAATTAAACCCAGATCAGATCAGATCAATTCAGTTCAGTTCATTTCAGATCAGATCAGATCAGTTCAGATCAGATCAGTTCAGTTAAGATCAGATCAGTTCAGTTCAGATCAGTTCAGTTTAGATCAGTTCAGATCATATCAGATCAGATCAGATCAAATCCGTTCATATCAATTCAGTTCAGTTCAGTTCAGTTCATTTCATTGTATGTTTGTGTGTGTGTGTATGTGTGTTTGTGTGTGTGTGTGTGTGTGTGTGTGTGTGTGTGTGTGTGTGTCGTTCTTCTGAGGTATTTCCTGGTTCTGATTTAACGACACATCAGATGGAAATAGAAGCCGGAACACCGTTCCTCACTGGAACAAAATGACACGGAACAGCTGGGGGAAGAATTTAGCTTTCTACAGTGGAAGACTTACAAAGAACCTAACGGAACATCCAGAGAGGAACAGTGTCACGTTCTCACTACTCCTACTGTTCTGTGTGTGCGCACGTGTGTGTGTGTGTGCACTCTCAGTCTCTCAGTGCGTCACTGCGTTTCCCTGGAGGAGTGTGACGCAGTGCACAGAGAACACAGAGCAGCCAATGACCTCTGATAGTCTGAGTGTGTGTGTGTGTGTCTGTGTGTATGTGTTTATAGCTTTTGGCTCCTGCTGCATGTCAGCTCTGCTAAAGACTAATGATGTGCAGAGTGTAAAGGTGACTTTATCCACTGTGTGTGTGCGTGAGAGAGAGAGAGAGAGAGAGAGAGAGAGAGAGAGAGAGAGAGTGAGAGAGAGAGAGAGAGAGTGAGAGAGAGAGAGTGAGAGAGAGAGAGAGAGACCCATCCTTCTCATCTACGACTGAATGGACCTTTGCTCCACACTCACTGTTTAGTATCACTACATTTGTATCACTCACTACAGTTCTCCACACTGAGGAGCCTCGTGAACAGGTGTTTCTGTGGCTGAGCATCTACACACAAGCCTAAGTTTACTATGGGCAATGCAAAGCATCAGCTGGAGCTATGTAAGGCAACCGCCACTGGAATCTGGAGCAGTGGAAACATGTTCCCTGGAGTGGAGAATCACACTTCACTGCCTAACAGTCTGATGGATGAGTCTGGGTTTGATGGATGCCAGAAGAACACTACCTGCTGGACTACACAGTGCCTGCAGTAAAGTTTGGTGGAGGGGGTATAAAGGGCTGGGGCTGTTTTTAAGGGTTTGAGGTTCTTACTTCTAGTGAAGGGTGATTTTAATACTTCAGCACACTTTAGTAATTCACGCAATATTATGCTTTCAACTTTGTGTCAGTTTGGTGAAAGCCCTCATCCATCATGACCCAACACCCTGCACAGGACCATAAAGACATAGTGTGATGAGTTTGTTGTGGATTAACTCCATCGAGTGGGTTTCCTCGTCCACCACCAGTGCCTGACCTCCCAGATGCTCTTTTCAGTGAATGGGCAGGAAATCACACAGACCCACGAAAGCATCTTGTGGAAAGCCTTCCCAGAAGAGTGGAGGGTGTTACAGCTGAATGGGGGGGGTAACTCCACATTAATGCCCATGGTTTTGGAATAAACTGTCCAATAAGCTCATATATGTGTGATGGCCAGGTGTCCACATACTTTTGGACATAAAGTGTACACCTATTAGCCATAGCATTAAACCCACCTGCCTAGTAATGTGTAAGTTCCCATTAAAACAGATCTGACCCACTGAGGCATGGTCAAAAGCCCAGAAGATGTGCTGAGGTTTCAGGCACCAAGACATTAACAGCAGATACTGTAGGTTACAAGGTGAGGCCTCCATGGAATCAAACTAGCTTAACCTGCATGTCCCAGTTCACCTTCCTCCATTGCCTCATGGTCCAGTTCTGAACCCACTGTAGATGCTTTTGGTGGTGGACAGGGGTCAGCATGGGCACAAATGGTGTAGAGCTACTTAGTCCCATAGGCATCCAACTGTGGAGAACTGTGTTCTGACACAGTTGTTCTGTGGGATCAGACCAGACAAGCGAGCGTTCACTCCCCACATGCATCAGTGAGCTATGGACATCCATAACCCTGTCACTGATTTACCAGTTTTTCTTCCTTGAATCAGTTTTGGTAGGTACTAACTACTGCACACATGAAACACTCCACAAGGCTGCCGTTCTGGAGATGCTCTAACTCTAGCCATCACGGTTTGGCACTGGGATCCTTATTCTTGCCCATTTGTTTCATGTCCTAAGACATCTACTTCAAGAACTGACTGTTCACTCCTTCACAGTAGCCATTGTAACCAGATTCTCATTGTTACTCACTTCCCCTGCCAGTGATTTTAATGTTGTGGCTGGTGTATGTGAGGACACCTGTGATGGTTGCAGTGAAGTCGGGTGTGTTTTGTGGTGTGTGAGATGTTGGTGAGGACTTCAGCTCTTCCTGCTCTTCAAGCTTTGTCCAGAAAATGTTGTGAAAAGCATTTATGGTGAAAAATGTTCTCATACCTCCAAATGTTACGTTTTGATCAGGGGACGCTTTGGTCTTTCTGTTCTGTTTGACAAGAGATTTAAGTGTAAACTAATCCTGGGGATCGTGTGGTGTAGGTCCTGTAGACCTTGTCCTGTAGATCAGTGTGTTCCGTGTTCTGGGATGTGACTGGCTGTTTCAGGGCTGGTTTGTGTTTGTGCTTCTCTATGGACACTTAAAGTCTGAATGTGTCTCCACAGCAACCACAGGCCACGGCTATTATTACCCAGACTGCTGTTATCACCCGGAACGCTGTTATTACCAAGAATGATCTTCAGGCCTGTTTGTCTTCTTCTCCCTCTCTGCAGCGTTATGTGAGTGTATATTTCTGACTCTGTGTGTTTCTGACAGTGAGATCAGTTTACTGCCCTTCATTTATTAACAAAGTATAATTCTCTATAGGTCAGTTATAATTATTTATTAATTGTTTTAAAACAACATGACAACGCTAATTTCTCCACAATTCAGTTCGATTTGCTTCAAACTTTCATTTAACTGCATTAAGACCGGTTTAATTCGATTCAGTCTGGTTTGATTTGATTCATTGCGGTTTAATTTGATTCAGACTGGCTTGATTTGATTCAGTCTGGTTTGATTTGATTCAGTCTGGTTCGATTTGATTTAGGTTGGTTTGATTTGATTCTCTCTGGTTTGATTTGATTCAGCGTGAATTGATTTGATTCTGTCTGGTTTGATTTGATTCAGACTGGTTTGATTTGATACAGACTGGTTTGATTTGATTTAGACTGGTTTGATTAGATTCAGGCTGGTTTGATTTGATTCAGTCTGGTTTGATTAGTTTCAGTCTGGTTTGATTTGATTCAGTCAGATTTCAAAAATGTGATTCAATCTGGTTTGATTTGATTCAGTGTTAATCTAATCAGAATTATGTTTTAAAATACACTCAACACACACAATGCAAAGGACACATTTAGCTTTATTTTTCTTTGTTTTGATGTTTTATAATATATGAAAAAATGATACAAACTACATTTTGATTGAATATGATTATAAATAAAATTTCTTTCTTTCTTTCTCTTTCTCTTTCTCTCTGAAGTGGTGGAAGAAAATGGCCAAACTTTGCTGGATGCTGGCCCTTCAAGACTGGATTGGAGGATCCCTGATTTAATCACTTTTTCCGTGGTTAAATGATTATGATTAAATGAGTTCAGAGTTAAGATCAGGACCCCGCAGATCACCAAGTTAGAGCTGGGTGACCACTGACTGACCCGCTGGCTCTGAGCGAGTTAACCGAAAGGTCAGCCGTAGGTGAGTCACCGAGCTTTCCGAGTGATAACTGCGTTTGGGCTGTAAATGTGTTTCCATGACGCTGATGGGGTCTCAGCAGAAAGGCCACCGTCATCCATCCAGCAGCTTCGGCTTTACCGGGATCATTATTTACATAAAGAGGCAGATTATAAAGGACGTTCTTCACTCACAATCACCTCCACCCTGTCTCTCCACCCCTAGTGAAGTCATGAGGCAGCATCTTCATAACCATGGCATGGTAGAACTGTCTGTGAGGGGCTTTTAGAGGAACTAGACGTCTGATTCCATTCACCACCACTGTGAACAGTTCTGACACTGTAAGTTTCTCTAGGATGGAGCGTTTTACCCACTAACCCACTCTAAACCACTCTGATTACATATGAACCACTTCATTATGCAGGAATTTGGGAAGTTTGGGGGAATAGGTAGGGTTAAACTGTTGTAGACTGAGTAGGCGGAGCGAAACTGTTGAATGGGAGGTGATTTCCAGAACACTGTCCAACTCTGCTCCAACTCTCCATTCTGAACACCCATTTTTCACAGTCCAATCAGATCACAGATTACTGGTCTGTTTTTCTATGAAATAATAAAACACATTCCTGAATTCCTTCTTGCTGTGAATTCATTTCAGCCACTTGTTACAAGCATCAAGAAGCACAAAACACTCTCAGAGCATATTCATTAGGGTGGGGTTAAACTGCTGTACACTGAATGGGCAGCTCTAAACTGCTATACGTTGAATGGGTGGGGCTAAATTGCTTTAGGCTGAATGGGTGGGGCTAAACTGCTGTAGGCTGAATGGGTGGGGCTAAACTGCTTTGAATTGAAACGGTGGGGCTAATCTGCTTTGAATTGAATGGGTGGGGCTAAACTGCTGCAGGCTGAATGGGTGGGGCTAAACTACTGTAGGCTGACTGGGTGGAGCTAAACTACTGTAGGCTGAACAGGTGGGACTAAACTACTGTAGGCTAAATGGGTTGGGTTAAAATACTGTAGGCTGAATGGGTGGGACTAAACTACTGTAGGCTGAATGGGTGGGGTTAAACTACTGAAGGCTGAATCGGTGGGGCTAAATTACTGTAGGATGAATGGGTGAGACTAAACTACTGTAGGCTGAATGGGTGAGACTAAATTACTGTAGGATGAATGGGTGAGACTAAACTACTGTAGGCTGAATGGGTGAGACTAAACTACTGTAGGCTGAATGGGTGGGGTTAAACTGCTGCAGGCTGAATGGGTGGGGCTAAACTGCTGCAGGCTGAATGGGCGGAGCTAAACTGAGGTTTTTATTCGGGCTGAAGCTGCAGAGTGGTTTTACTATTTACTCTGAGCCAACAGGAAAAAGCTCTGCAGCTCTGCTCTGATCCCTCAGCCCTGGAA
Organism: Arnoldichthys spilopterus; assembly: GCA_037974385.1. Taxonomy (NCBI): domain Eukaryota; kingdom Metazoa; phylum Chordata; class Actinopteri; order Characiformes; family Lepidarchidae; genus Arnoldichthys; species Arnoldichthys spilopterus. The sequence goes on along the minus strand of JBBPDA010078921.1, from coordinate 350 downwards.
CACCTGCTCTCTGCTGAACCTCAGCTCAGATAACACACCCACACACACATTGATGGAGGAGGTTAATTGCTCAGGTTTTATTCCTGAGGCAGTGGACTGAGCGCTGCATTCTGATGAAGAGTTAACTCATCTTCACGGCTTTATCACCTCACTGCACTCTGCACTCAGCCACACGCTGCAGATTAAAGGGATAGTTCAGCAAAAAAAAAAAAAAAATCAATTTCCCAGTTACCCCCATTCTATACATTTACATTTAATCATTTGGCTGACGCTTTTTATCCAAAGCGACTTCCAGGACAGAGGAAACAATCAAGCATTCGCATTGCATAGATCAACACTGAGAGTGGTGC
>JBBPDA010078900.1:0-12335 GCA_037974385.1 Arnoldichthys spilopterus | reverse complement strand
TACAATATCTCAAAAGTGAGTACACCCCTCACATTTTTGTAAATATTTTATTATATCTTTTCATGGGACAACACTGACGATATGACACTTTGATACAATGTAGTCAGTGTACAGCTTGTATAACAGTGTAATTTGCTGTCCCCTCAAAACAACTTGATACACAGCCATTAATGTCCAAACCGCTAGCAACAAAAGTGAGAAAATGTCCACATTGTGCCCAAAGTGTCAAAGTGGCCACCATTATTTTACCTTAACTCTCTTGGGCATGGAGTTCACTAGAGCTTCACAGGTTGCCAATGGAATCCTCTTCCACTCCTCCATGACATCATTGAGCTGGTGGATGTTCGAGATCTTGCGCTCCTCCACCTTCCGTTTGAGGATGCGCAATAGATGCTCAATAGGGTTTAGATCAGGAGACACCTTTACCTTCAGTTTCTTTAGCAAAGCAGTGGTCGTCTAGGAGGTGTGTTTGGGCTCATTACCATGTTGGAATACTACAATGTGGCCCAGTTTCCAAAGGGAGTGGATCATGCTCTGCTTTAGTACGTCACAGTACATGTTGGCATTCATGGTTCCCTCAATGAACTGTAGCTCCCCATTGTTGGCAGCAGTCATGCAGCCCCAAACCATGTGACACTCCCACCAACATGCTTGACTGTTGACAAGACACACTTGTCTTTGTACTCCTCACCTGGTTGCACGCTTGATACCATCTGAACCAAATATGTTTATCTTGGTCTCATCAGAACACAGGACATGGTTCCAGTAAGCCCTTAGTCTGCATGTCTTCAGCAAACTGCTTAGAAGAGGCTTCCTTCTGGGATGACAGCCATGCAGACCAATTTGATGCAGTTTGCGGCGTATGGTCTGAGTAATGAAAAGCTGACCCCCCACCCCTTCAACCTCTGCAGCAATGCTGGCAGCACTCATACATCTATTTTCAAAAGACAATTTCTGGATATGACTCGGAGCATGTGCACTCAACATCTTTGGACGACCAGGATGAGGCCTGTTCTGAGCGGTATGGTTTTGGCCACCATGTTGGGTGTTGGCATTTATCTTTTTGTAGAGCAACAATTCTTTTTATAGGATCCTCAGAGAGTTCTTTGCCATGAGGTGCCCTATTGAACTTCCAGTGACCAGTTTGAGAGAGTTTGAGAGCGATAACACCAAATGTAACACACCTGCTCCCCATTCACACCTAAGACCTCGTAACACTAACAAGTCACATGACACCGTGGAGGTAAAATGTCTAATTGGGCTCAATTCAGACATTTTCACTTAGGGGTGTACTTACTTTTGTTGCCAGCGTTTTGGACATTAATGGCTGTGTGTTGAGTTATTTTAAGGGGACAGCAAATTTACGCTGTTATACAAGTGGTACACGGACTACTTTACATTGTATCAAAGTGTCATATCTTCAGTGTTGTCCCATGAAAATACATAAAATATTTACAAAAATGTGAGGGGTGTACTCACTTTTGTACTACTGTATATTACACAAGCACTCTTTTGCCTTTTATCTTTTTTTCTTATGTAATATACTTTTTTCAAATGAAAAATTATACACATGTAAATTAGTTCAATTCAAGTCATGTTTTTCAGAGTGGCTGTTACTGAATGATGGATATGTGTGTAAGAATGTGTGTTTGTGTGTAAGTGAGAGAAGATAATTGAGCTAGTGTTTGTATATAGCCAAGTGGCTATGGTAGAAAGTGGGTGGTAAAAAGATTGTCTAAGAGAGATAGGAGACAATCTGTATATTTTCAAGACAGAGGATAGTTCTGACTCTGAAGCACCTGCAGCTGCCTTTTAGCAGCACACCCCTGAACAAACAATTCTTAACCTCTTTAAGTCAACTACTGCTTTACTTTTGCTGTACTATTCACATGCAGTTACATAATGGCATTAGATTGTGTTGCTAATCATGCTTAATCAATTTTGTTTTCAAATTTGACATAATGGAAGCAAAGTAATGTAACTAGACTTTACACTTAAATCATTGTGAACCATTTCTACTGGTTCAATTACTGGTTCATTCATTAACCTTCCAGGGAGGGTAAAGCTCTGGGCAAGGTTCTGCTCCAAAACCTTGGGTTCTGACGTTCATATGATGGTAAAGATCTGTTAAAAGCCTTAAAAAAATTACAATCTTATTGCAGAAACATACTCTCTCATTGTAAAAATTGTAGAAAAATGCAACCTTTACCTCAAGTGAATTTTAAGGGGAAAAAAAATCCCGGACTAAGAAATAATTATTTTTCATAAAATCACCTGTTCCACAATTATTGGCAGCCTTAACAGTTCCTATGAAATAAATGTAATTGGAGTATTTCTGTCATTTCTACAGTCGTTTACAAAGTTGATCAGAATATCTAGTAACATTTAATTAGGAATTGTTTCCTTGGGGTATAAATATGACGTGACAGAGGCCATTTCTCTTATCCACTCTTCAACATGGGAAAGACAAAGGAACACACCACTCAAGTAAGGCAGATGTGTGTCGACTTTCACAAGTCAGGCAATGGCTACAAGAACATAGTCACTCGAATGCACATGCCCATATCTACTGTCAGAGAAATCATTAAGAAGTTTAAAACAACTGAAACAGTGGTAAACAAGCCTGGACGAGGATGCAAAATTATTTTGTCACCACGCACAGTGAGGAGGATTGCAAGAGAAATAAGAAGTTCTCCAAAGCTCACTGTTAAAGAATTGCAACAAATGGTACCATCTTGGGGTGACAAAGTCTCCAAACAGTCATCAGGTGCCAACAAGCTGATTGGGAGGCATGCACAGAAAAAAACTTCTCACTCACAATCATAAACGCAAATGTCTGGAGTTCGCTTAGCGGTACTGGGGCTTCAACTGTGACCGTGTGCTTTGGTCAGATGCGACCAAGATAGAGCTTTTTGGCAACAAACACTAAGTGGGTCTGGCGGAACACAAAAGATGAGTATGCAGAAAAGCACCTCATGCCAACTGTGAAGTATGGGGGAGGTTGGGCCTGTTTCTCTTCCAGAGGCCCTGGAAACCTTGTTAGGGTGCAAGGCATCATGAATGCTTTGAAATACCAGGACATTTTAAATCAAAATCTGGTGGCCTCTGCCCGAAAGCTGAAGATGGGTCCTCACTGGGTCTTTCAGCAAGACAATGAGCCTAAACATGTGGCCAAATCTACACAGAAATGGTTCACCAGACACAGAATCAAGCTCCTCCCAAGGCCATCTCAGTCCCCAGACCTCAACCCCATTGAAAACCTGTGGACTGAGCTGAAGAGGAGAGTGCAGAGGAGAGGACCCAGGTCGCTGGATGATTTAGAGAGATTGTGGAATGGTCGAAGATCCCTCTTTCTGTATTCTCCCATCTTGTGAAACATCATAGGAGAAGATTAGGTGCTGTTTTGGCAACAATTCTCAGGGTTCAAATAACAAATAAGCAAAAGATAAAACAAGGCAATTAAGAAAAGTTATGTAATTAAATTACTGTAATTGTGACAGGCAGCATAATATCTTACTGTACATCTGATTTCATAAATTATTTTAGTACCTTCTCAAAAATAATGTATGTGGACTTATTTTTCTAAAAAGAATGGTTTAATGCAGACCTAATAACAAATTCTGCATATTCACATATATACTACTTACCACTGTAGTTACCATTGTGAGATGTGTATGCTGTTTAGCATCTTACTTTTTTATAAAAGGCTTGTTATTTAAAGGGTATTCTGATTTCCCACTTTATTATGTGTCACGTGAATATTAGGGTGGCAAACATAAAAGTTACATTTAAAGAAACATTGCTGTATAATGATGCTTAACTGGCCCATGCTCATGACTTTGTGACTGTGTTTATTCTTTTAGCATAATAAGCCTCAAAATTCAAATGTGTGGTTTGTCTGTACTGTGCTCTGCAGTGGCCATTATGTGCTCTCCACTACTGCAATGCACTACTGTGTGTTGACTGGTTAAGTTAGGTAACAAAATACAAAAGGCCTAATTCAAGGACAAAAGGTTTTATTTTCTTTTTGTCACACACAAGAAGACTCTAAATTGCATGTTCTCTCCTGTACTGCCTTCTGCTCTCTGTGTCATGATCCAGTTCTGAAGAGAGCCTCACACAGCTGTGTCTGTGGCTAACATTAGATTCGAGCTGCTTTAAGCCTTAGAGGGATTAGAGGTCCCTCCCTCTAAAGCCTCATTGCTGTCTATCAAATGAGCAACATCTTGACTGGGTGATAGCAGCACCTTTTTTGCCATATTGACAGCTCTGTTTTCTGTTATGTCTAGGTTAGAACTGCATGTGCCTTCTTGTCTCTTCTGTGCTTTGTGATCCATAATTCAGAGCAGACAGAAAGTGTAAACATGACTTATTTACAGACTGTGAGGAAGATCACAGAACGTCAAAAGCCGCAGAGAGTTTACACGTGACTAGCAGTGTTGTAACACACTATTACAATCTTGCCAGTCTTGCCAGGAAAAAGTCACAGAAATAAAATATTTTCTTCAAATTCAGATTATAATAAAACTTCTCTTTTCATATCACCAGCAATAACTGCATATTCTAAGCATTTATATGACTATTCTGAAGCAAGATGATATATTGTGTTTTCAGAACATTTGATCTTGATCTTGTAAATAGTCTTAGACGTATATATGTACAAACTCAAATTCGACTTGGGATATTTTTAAACATGCAATAATAAAAACAATCTGTGATGTTAATTCATGGGAAACTCTAAAATTCTAATATATCCCTCAGAGACAATGGTACTGTCACATTCATCCACAACCCACCCTTGCTTGCAGAGACTTTGATGAATGCTACTTTAATACCCAATCATGATACTTCACCTACAAATTAACATGCTTAAAGAATAACAAAACCACATAGCTTTGGCTACTCAATCACAAGTTCAGTTTTGAAAAATGCTCATAAATAGGAGGGGTTCTTTGGGAGGGGAGCTGAGGGTACTGAGGCTAGACTGAGAGGGAAACCGGGCAGGCATGGACATTAGCTTGTGTGGAAGTGCCACAGGAGTAATCATTAACAACAAACCAGGCAGAGGCAATTGCTTTCTCAACTTTACTGGCCAGACGTTTAATACCCTGTGACTGGAAAAAGGTTGCGCCACCATCTCATAGGCGCTAGGTAGAAGAAGTAATGTCATATCTCAAACTCAAACGGCTTAAGAATATGGCTCATGGGTCTATGCAGAAGTTTCTTAAAGTTTGGCAACCCTTTAGGCCTTGACTTATGTTAAGGCCGAGTTCCCCTTCAACACCCAAGAAACATGAAACTCTATGGGGCGTTTATCTCTATGGCATTGGTAAAGAAGAGAATGCATATGACATGCTTTTTGGCTTTTTACTGAAACCTTGCAATTCCTTTTATTGTACATTTGGTTTTAAACTTATGTCGTTTTATTGTTTTTTTGTTATTTTTATCTTAAAAGTTTGTATTTATCTGTTTGTCTGTATAGTGTGTTTGTGTAGGATGTTTCTTCTTGACTGTCTTGGTATATCCAGTTTTTTAAGAAAATCAATAAAAATATTTCAATAATATAGATTGTGCGGAGAGGACACAAAATTAATTTAGACTTTTGCGATGGATTAGCAATTAGTGTGATATGTAACAGAATGTTTGGAAAATCTCTTAATCCATGATTGTTAAGTAATTTCTATCCAGTTCAGCTAAATCTGTATTTGGTAACCTCCTGATTTCACAGATGTGTTGAATTTCGCTTATAATATTATATTTATGAAATAAAGTGGATTTCTTTAAATTCTGTAACTTTAATTTAAAAAAACAAAACTATGAAAAACAGACTTGATGTTACGGTGCCATTTCTTTGAAAAACTGGTGCCAATCTCTTACCTGTTGAGAACATTAGCAGTTAGGACTTGGCTGAGGTTGGGTTAAAAATTCAGAAAGAGAAGCTACAGATAAACTTTGTAGTTTACATTTACAGCATTTGGAAGATGCTCTTACCCAGTGCAATGTACATGGTGCTTTCTAGTCTAAAAAGAAAACCGGTCACACCAGTAAACCTAGACTTGGGTAGAATCTTGGTTGACTAACAACTCTTAATCCAAGCTGATGCTAATCCTTTACACAGAAAGAGAACTTAAAAAAATGTATAGGTAGCAGTATGTTTGTTAGTTGTTTGGGGACATGTAGTTATTGTCCTAAGTGCTCTGTGAAGAGGTATGTCTTCAGTCGCCATTTAAAGACTCAAACTGTTCAAACGTGTTATAAATGGGCTTCAACTATTGACTCCACAGGCACTTTGGTTCTAAAATAGCAAGATATTCATCAGCTGCTTAGCTAATGCATTGCAGATTGAATGAAAGGGTCTACACACTTACTGCATTGTATGCGCAGCATCAAGAACAAGTGGACATTCTTTTAACACAAATCTCTGAAATTGTACAGGGCACACCAATGAAGCCAGATGACGAAGGGATCACAAGGGAAAATGTAATCAGCCTCCGTCTCCACTGGGTCTGCCATGCAGATTACCTCAAAGCAGTTTTTTTCCCCATCAGTTCTTTCATGAAAGATCTTTTTCTTTAATGCAATGCTGCCAAGTGCATAAAGCCTGTTACCTCTTTTTCTCTCTTACCCAAATATAGTTATTCAGACAATTGCATATAAAATAATCATAGTAATTAGGTGAACCAGCTTTCTGGAGATTTGGGGCTGGGCTGTAATGGGGTGACAACAACTGTGGTAGTGTAAGTAGAATAATAATAAAAAATTTATAAGAACACAGTGTGGTAACAGTAGTGGTTTATTGTATTGTCATCTTTAATTAGGTGATTTAAGCTGTATAAATCAGTAAGAAATTAAATGAAAAACAGAATAAAACCTAATAAAAATATATAAATTCTTTAATTCATGACCATTATTCAGTGATACTAGATGCTAGTTAAGGTTAAGGGCTCCTGCTGTGGTAGTATGTGTTAGTCAGATTGTACAAGAACTGACATTTGACATTGGTTTTCCTTGAGAGCTAAAGCTGTTTTGTCTTAAATCTGATGTTGTGGACTGATGATAAAATGTACAACATAGCGTAAGCAGCTTTTTGGCCAGGCCTGACATCTGTCTGCAGCACTGAGTGCACTCAACACTCAACCAGCTCACCAGTTATGCTTAGGTTTTTCACATCTACACTGGGTATAATAAATGTGGTAGTAATTTAGGTGATCACATTATCCTCCACATGTGATTTCTATTGTTATACTCAACACTCAACCAGCTCACCAGTTATGCTTAGGTTTTTCACATATACACTGGGTATAATAAATGTGGTAGTAATTTAGGCTATCACCTTATCCTGCACATGTAATTTATATTGTTGCTATTTTTCACAGTTGTGCTTTAAGCTCATACAATGCTGGGCTTTTCTACATTTCTTATAAGAAACTCACTCCTAATCTCATAAGAGCTCACATCATATCAAATAGAGGGAAAAGAGTTTAGGGAACTGGTTCTGCAAAAAAGTTTTGTCTGAAAAGTGGTAATGCATGGGGTGGATAAAGGCTTGGTCAGAGTTATTATTCAGCCTAATGCAATTATGGATGTAGCAAACACGAACCATAACCCTAACATGAACCTGCTATGGTGAAATTTATGTACATTAATTTACACAACTGCAGAAGCTAACCCTAACATCTAATTGTTCCATTTTACATCAGCCTAAGCAGGTTCTTCTTCCAACCAACCTGCGGTTTCACATATAAGTGGCCATTAAAAGACATTTCTATGTTGCACATATTGAATGTTATGGAAGCAGTCTGTTAAAAGTAAAAGGACACTCAGCTTTTTTTTTTTTCCAAATACCCTTACTCATAACCATGTCCAGTTAGCTTTAAAACTTCCACTGATTGCCATGCAGACCGACCTAATTCATCTGCTCCAATACATTTGCACCCAGTAAAGCCTAGTGAAGCATGAGGGTGGCCCAATCAGCTGCCCTAGCTGCAGTCTACCATTGCATACGAGTGACTCACCTTCCTTGTGGGCTGTAGAGTGTGAGGTCTCCTGGGGAGTTCCAGTAATGGTGGACCAGCAAAGTGACATAAGCATGATCTGCAGCATCGCTTCTCAATCACCAGCCCAGCAGCTCTGGAAAAGAAGGCATGCACATTTAATATTTTAAATCTAGGTAAAAAGCTGCTAATTTAGCAGTTTCTCTGTGATTAAATGTGATTAAACAAGGCTTTATTTTTGTGTGTCACATTTTATCCATTTTTAATTGTTATAATTGGTTTCTTAAAATAATCAATAATAAACACCTTGTGGATGGGATGATACATATAACTGTGTGTCATCTGCATAACAGTGAAAGCTAATCCTATGTTTGTGGATAACTGCTCCCAGTGGGAGCATGTATAATGCAAATAATAAGGGTCCTAGGACTGAACCTTGTGGGACTCCATACTTTATTTTTGTATGAGGTGATGGTTCACCAATCACACTCACAAATTGGAAACGGTCAGTCAGATATGATTTAAACCAGCATAGGGCTGTTCCAGTGATCCCAACCATGTTCTCTAATCTATTTAATAAAATTGGGTGGTCTATGGTGTCAAAAGCAGCAGTGAGGTCAAGCAGAACCAGTAATGATATATAATGCCTTTGTCAGCGGACAGTAGAAGAAGGCTGAAGGCTGTTTCAGTACTGTGATATGGTCGAAATCCAGACAGAAAGCTTTCATAAATGTGATTTTTATGCAGGTATGAGAATAGCTGCTGGGCAACGACTTTTTCTAGGACCTTGGATATAAAAAGCAGATTGGAGATTGGTCTATAGTTTGATAGAATGCATGGGTCAAGATGTTTTTCTTAATCAGTGGCTAGTTAGTTTAAATGCTTTTGGTATATACCCAAGGCTGAGGGAGGAGTTTATAATTGCCAGAAGGGGCCCAATTGTTGCTGGTAAGATTTCTTTTAATAAGCTTGTAGGGATAGAGTCAAGAGAGCAAGTCGTAGGTTTTGATGAAGAGATAATTTTAATAAGATCTGTCTGCTGGACTGGATTGAAGAAAACTAGCCTCTCTGCTGTAACTGTATTTTCTTCTGTAAAGTCAGGTGAGACAGACAGTAAGCTTGGTGGAAGTTAAAGGCGGTGTTTGAATTTCATCTCTGATGGTTTCAATTTTATTGTTAAAGAAGGCCATAAAATCATCACTAGTGTAAACTGCAGGTATGAGATTTAGCACCTCCCTGGTTGTTAGTTAGTTTGGAAATTGTATTAAATAGCAGTTTTTTGGGGATTATTTTTGTTGGATTCAATAACGGTAGGTTGGCTGTAGGCTGTGTGTGCTAGTTTAAGTGTCTTGTTGTATTCTCTGAGATTCTCTTTCCAGGCCCCTTCAATGTGCGCATTTGATCGTTAACCATGGAAGAAGCTTTTTTTTGCTTGATTTTTACTTGCTTTAAAGGGGCCACATTTCAGAGTGCAGAGAAAAGAGTTTTCTCTGCAGTTAGTTAAATTATCCAGATAATTTGGATCATTTTAGAACTCCATTTAGAACTGCAGCTACCTGTTTAACAGTGCTAACAAACACTAGAAATCAGTAGTCACCCAAACAGTCCAAATCCTTTTTGTAACAATACATCAATGCGTTCAACCTTATCCAACTCTTCATTAAAGTAGCCAAGACTTGTGGATGTGGTTTGGGACACAACATGACATACTGTGCACTTTAAAAAAGAACAACATTTCACCACTAAAGGCAGCCATTTCAGACAATACCAGGACTGGTATCAAAACAGCCTTATATTAGGAAACTTGGTCCTAAATCTCAGTGATTAGTCTGGGCTGCCCTAATAAAGATATGGGTAAGGTTTAAGCAAGTTGAGGGATGTTTTGGTGATGAAACTATTTGAGCCTTTGTTTGTTAGCCTGCAGCTGCAGTTCTAAAGAAACAAAAGTTTCTAGCCAAAGAAGCAAAATGTTTTGGCTAATCGATCAACTCTGAAGCAATTGGAAAACTGTAAATTTGATTTTCAACAAAGTGTTCCTTTTATGCATTATATCAAATGAATCTGAACAAGTAAGACTTGTACCAGTAAGACAACTAAATCCACTTTGATAAAAATGTGATAAAACATCCTTGCTAACATGACTAAGTGCTAATGGCTAAACAGGGATGTGGAGAATCAAGAGAAAAACAAAGAGTGAGGGAGAAGAAAGAAAGAGCACTGTTGTAATGTGACGCACCATCTGAGGCAGTCATGGGATAGATCATAGGACAAGGCCGTAAGTCCCCTCTAGACACATTTATTAACTCACTCACACACACACACACACACAGACACACACACACACAGACAGACTTTTTCAAACCATAAAATGCCTCTTCTTTTTTGATACAATCTCTTTCACTCAAGCTTTTTTTTTAGAGATTTGGTGCCGTAAGAACTCCGTACAGTTCGGCACATTTGGCCAAGAGTGCAAAGTGTGTCTGAGCAGTCTAGAGTACCAATCCGAGGGTGTCTTCAGGCAAACTCTAGTGTAGCCCACAGCATGTGTGAAAGTTTCCTGCTCCTACTGAACGTGACTGGCTCATGCGGTCACATTGCTCACTATTTCAAGAACTGTAATGATGGTAAAGGTAATTAAAAATGAGTGCAAACATTAGATTTCGGCTAAATGTCTTCCTGGGTGTGGCTCTACATGTGTAGCATCCTACACAAAGACATGGCATATATTCAAAAACCTTTAATGACCAAAAGAGACAGACAGACAGATAATGTAGGTTATATACTTATGAGGTAGTATGTGAGTTACATACAACAGAGCAGAGAGGACTCATCAGGCACAGAACTCACCCCTACCTCCCACCCATGTTGGTAGGAGTTATACAGAGTCTAATGGCTCAAAAGATCTTCTGTATATGTCCAAACTATTTTGATTAATTTTGGTGCTTTTTAATGGGCGGTGTTCATTGTCCATAAGACAGCAGCTTGTTTTTCATGTCTTTGTCTCTGCCATGGTCACCAGAGTGACCCATCTGATAAGTTTGTCAATGCAACCAGCATCTCTTTTCTATAAGCTACCCTCCAGCACACCACAGCACAGAAGTTTAATTCATCACTCACATCATACATGTATGAATTTATTGCCAACAGCTACCCCTTCATCATCAAAAACACTAAAGGCATGAACCTTATATTTATCATTTTGCAAAAACCAGATGGACAAAGCAAAAAGTCCCTCCCCTAAGTGAGGCCTGAGACCATTCTGGGTTCAGGAGAAGTGTTAATGGCCTATTTTGAGCCTGTTGTGTCGATGTCTGCCTAAAACAGCAGAGCAATATAAAGTAAATGCTTATGGGTTTTAATACAATGCCAAAGTCTACCAGCTTCAGACAGACAAACTTCTGTAGTGAGCTGTGAGTGTCATGGGGCAGCGTCTAAAAGTCTGGTCTTTCTGGAGTTTCCTTGATAGAAGATTAACCTTTTTGTATTGCCCCCTGGTGGTTGTGACAGCCCCGTTCCAAACACAATTGTCAGGATCTGTAATTAATCTACTGGTTAAAACATCAAAACTTCAACATTACTTGATTCTCTGAACTCCAGGGCACATGCCTACCAAATCTGACGATTTTATGTGTTTTCGTTCTTTAATAATCTGTAAAAATGTGTTTTTACATAAGCAAGGTGACGCTATTGCAGGAACGCCACAGCCAGAATTGTAAAATCGTTATAAACATCAACGGGTCAAACAACATGACAGACAAGTCACATTGCAACACAGAAACAGTCCCAAACACTTATTATCAACATAAAAGAGCAATAGCAGCCTAAAATTAGCTGCTCACTGATTCAAAACAAAAACTGGAAGTTGACGTGTCATAAACCACAGCAGAATTCAATAACAGCTCCGCACATAACTTAATATAAAGTTCCAAACCTGGTCCCATCCGCTTGCTGAGAAAGTCCTTTGTTTAAACTGCAAATGCCTCCATCTTGCAGCTTGGAAAAATTATCCAAAGAATCAAAGTTCCAGCGACCAACCGGGTTTTTACGCTCAGCTCTTTCAGGGACACACCTACACTGGGTTTGACTGTCTCTGAGCTAGTAAGACCAGTGTGACTGACAGCTGTTTCATCAAATTGGCAAGAGCCTTAGGTTTCCAAAGAGGTATCACTCAATTTGATTGGCAGACGATCTTGGTTCGGGAGTGGCAATTATATCTTATGCTGCCTTGCCAACCGAGAGGCCTCAGTAGTGCACTATCAGGCGGAGTGCACTTGAGGGGGGGGGGGGGGTTTTTCGAAAGAGTGCTCACTCCACCACCTGAGTGTTTTCTTTCATTTTAAA